>JAJMGZ010000269.1:0-53902 GCA_030582795.1 Metschnikowia chrysomelidarum | reverse complement strand
GACGTGGCTGGAGGCACATCGATGATCACAGTGGGAACCCCGTCGGAGCCTGTCAGAGTTGTCAGCGTAGTGTAAGATTCTGTCCAGAACGAAGTCGACGTGGCTGGAGGCACATCGATGATCACAGTGGGAACCCCGTCGGAGCCTGTCAGAGTTGTCAGCGTAGTGTAAGATTCTGTCCAGAACGAAGTCGACGTGGTTGGAGGCTTTTCGATAACCACCGTGGGCACCCCATCAGAGCCCAGTGCCAAGGTAATCAGGCTAGTATAAGATTCTGTCCAGTATGAAGTAGTTGTGCTATAAGGTATATCAACATAGACCGTTTGCGTCCCGGTCCCGGTGCTGGTAATTGTGGTAGTGTATGACCCAGTCCATGCGCTCGTAGTAGTGGTATAGCAATCAGCTTCCTGAGCAATCTGATAAACGTTGTTACCTAAATTAGCAACGGTGCTATTGGGAAAAGTGACACTAGTGTTCAATGTAGAAAATCCACGTATGTTGATGAAAATCAAGCTGATGGGATAGTAAACTCCTTCCTCGAGAATAACCGAGGTACTTGACTGGACGTTCGCACCATCGTCGGTGGTTCTTGTCGAGCTACCTCCGGCAGAAACGATGTCACTCACCGCGCCGCAACATGACGACGAACCAATTGCGAACAGTACACCGTCATCCGCAAGATAGTTAAATTTATAGGTTCCACTCAGAGGCGCCAAGAAATAACCTGTCAACTCCGCTGAAAAATTCGTAGTGGTGAGGTTAAATCCATAAACCAATCCATAAGCTACCTTGTAGGCATTATAAGATGGAGTCGTAAAATTTTGATACGTCACACCTGTTACCGCGCCTAACTCACCGTAGCTATTGTAATTAGCATAATCCACCACGGTGCTGACTGACACCAACGGAAATTTGTAAAACTGCACATCGAAACCACTGCCCAACACGCTTGTGGCGGGACATCCTCCAACCAGGTCAGCTCGGGCTTGTAAGTGCAATTCTGGGAGAGTATCATGATCCATAGAGAAATTGGTAGAAGGAGGAGAAAAGACCAGGTTTTGTGCCAAAGCCGCCGCAATCACTGTGACAACGAAGGCTATGCCTGGTAATTTGAGGCCGAACATGTTTGAATGATGAAAAAATTTTCTGTAGACGGGGGAAAAGCCCATTCTTATACTCATCATTCTCACCTCATAAAGCGAGTTCGTCTTCTGGTTGGAAAACGGGACGCAGCTCGGAAATGGAAATAAACTTTTTGCTTATCAGTGCTGCTGAAATGAAAGAGTCTAGGCCTTCAAGTGGTGGGGGTACAGTCAGGCATGCAGTCAAAATTAAGGTTTTCATAAAAAAAACACGCCTAATCCGAAAGAGATCCGACCTCTAACCCGCACGAGGTTCAGCGTGCAGCCTATCGAGCATTTGGCGGCTTTACCGGGTTCGACAAGACAAGGAGCCATACTGCTTGAGCGGATTCAAAAAATGCCATACTAACGAACTTCCAAAATCTTACTTACTTCAGCTTTCAACAGGCAAATTCTCCATCTTCATTGCCGTGACTTCCGGCCCACTTTTAATCGAAAAACATTACACATGCACCGAAAAAGCTCCTAGCGCTATTGAGAGGTCAACGCTTTGACCAAAAGTGGGCGTTGGAGATTTGGAATTGCGAGCAGGGATGAATTGGGGCGGGGATGCGGGATTTTTCAAATAAACTTCAGGGCGGGCAATGCAGACAAATCCGGGCAATGCCAGCAAATATGTCTACCTCGGGAAGTAGAAAGCCTCTATTCGATTCTGTTTTATTTCAGTAGGAGAAATTCTTCATTTTAAATGTCCATTTCGGAGATTATTATATGAAAGTATTGATTTGGCGAGCACAAAACGCCCGTAAAAAGTTGTCATGCTTTGAAGGAGCGCGAATGCGCAACGACTTTCTTTGAGGGGTTACCCGGGGCGCTATTTGCAGGTCATATGTTGAGGGGCGAAGTCGCCTTTGAAAAATGAACCACTCGCTCATAACGGCTCTCAGAAAATCTGGGCCCATGAAAAGCTTTAAAATCTCATCACATTTGGAGAAAAAGGGCACAAACACAGCACTCAAAAGTGATTTTCTTACCAAGTTGTTCACTGGGAAATAAAGTGACCCTCTCAAAGAAAAGCAGAACTCAATTTTCTTCAAATATGGACTGTTAGAATGGGGTAAGCGATGGCGTGAATTGAGCTAGGGGGGAGCTCGTAATGCCCTCACCAGCAACATAATTTGTAAAGCTCGTAAGTTGTAATTTCCCGCCTTGCAGTCCTATCATGCAGGAGCTCCCAATGTTGAGAACTTGAGGCAACGACGTGCAGCGCGCCATACTAGGGAAACGCATGAAGACTCCTTTTCGTGATAGTAGAGGAAGACGTTAAGCCTCAATGAATCCAAATATACATTGAGTTAATTAGTAGAACTCGCTGAAGCAGAAGGCTCGGAGGACTCATCAACTTATATTGAAGTAAGCCAAGGCAGACTCTTTCTCTCCCTAGGACTTTACTGTGGTGCAAAAGTAATGTTACCTAACTAATTATATATCAATTGAAGTTTTTCGATGATAAACCGGTTTAGTTCGAAAGCAGCCCTGAATGGCCTTGTCAGTTTCTAAAGCAGGAGATTGAGGCGTTCAGCGCGCTCAGTAGTAAGCCAATCACAGAGCGCACTTTCCGAGTAATTCATATGCACACCACTTGCGTAAGTAGTGTCCAATCAAGTCGCAACACGTAATTGTGCTTAGCTCGGAACCCCCACGCTGGCGTCTGCTGTGCAGAGGCTAGGTGAATTGCTTTTTTTCGCGCACTGTTCAAATTCGTGATCAGCCCCTATTTGCCAAAAAGTCCCATTCGAAGGTTGCGCCACGTGCTACCCTGAAGAGTGGGTTCCTTTTTGACCTCGTGTTCTACAAAAAACTTCAGAGCGTAGCAACTTCCTGTTTCGGAGAATGAAATCATCCAGGTCTGATGGCTTTATTTTGTCGGAAGCTCAAACGCACTTTCGCGCGGGGTCGCCTCTTTCGTTTGATGGGCGGTAGTCGGGAAAACTCCGGAATCCGCATTTCCCTAGTAGATAGAGTGCGTCGGCTATTTTCGCGCATTGGGTATCCAAGTGCTGTTCGCATATTGCGCTTTCCCAACAATAATTCAAATTAATTTTTCTCCTCGCGTACAGCCGGACAATGCTCCGCGGAATTGTGAGCACTTATTGCACAGCACAGGTTATCCTTTACATTCGATGCCTTCAATTTTGCTAAAACACAATCGGATTTTCTCGCGGGATTGATTCTCAATGAACACTTTTCACATCATTAAAATTGGAAATACATGGATAAATCCGGGATCGGCATATAATCGAAAAAACGTAGGTCGGCTATTCTCACCCGCACGATATCCCCACTTTTGTTGCTCGCATATTGCGCAAATTACTAATCCATTTTTACCTTCGCCTTTGGTAATTCCCACGTGCCATTATTTTCAAGAATTTTAGTGCACCTCCTCGCAAGCTTTACAAAAAAAAATGCGAGTTCATTATCTATTCCTCCACGAAAGTTTTACAAGTATCGCTCCAGACAGTCATTTTCCGTTGTCTAAAACCATCCTTCTGAACTGTACTCCACAAAAAGTTTCCAGCAATGAATCTTTTATCCTGAAGATGCTTTAAAGGACACCCAACGTCACAGAAGCCGGTGCATCTGATTCTAATGATCGCGGTAGGAAATTTGACACCCGTCTCCATTCACCCATCCTCGAAAAAGCCTTTCTTGCACATCACATGCCATCTTTACCGGTCAAAGTGGTCTTCCTAGAAAAGAATGTGGAAAAAAGAAGTGCTTTTTATAATCTTTCATATTTATGGCGAGAATGCAACCTACTTCCTAAAATCAGAAAGCTCACCTTCTTCAGCAAATATGTTCTTTATCGGAATGAGAAGGCAGCGGCGTGACCGTCGATATTAATTCACAATCAGGATCTAGCGCAGAAAGATGTAATTGTTCCTGGCACAATTTTTGGCTCAGTTTTGGCTCTAAAATGTCGTGTCTTTTGGAATACGGCCAATCGTTTTGCTAATTAACGAGACTACCGAGCGGAAGTCTGGTTTTCTTTCCCCGAAGGTGCCTTACTGTTTCAGCAGATGAGCTAGTTGCTGCAAGAATAGATACACTTTGAGGAGATCTTCGCAATTTTTATGCGACGAAAGAGATAAAGTCACCTTGCAATTTTGAGAAGACATTTTTGCCTGTCAGGCTTCAATCCCCCTCTATGATCAAAAGACATGCTTTCAAACAACAAGTAAGTAGACTTGGCCGTGATTGGATGATCCACATGGACTTTCTTGGTGATTGAAAATGGTTCCGGCCACGCAAGTCTTAAAAAAGGTAATTTAATATATTGCATTTAGATTCATAGAAAAAAAGAATTTCGCTGAAGAGACGCCAATCATGACACTAAACCCTCCTCTTATTTCGATCTTAGGTATCAATGGAACTCGAGAGCAAGGTGCTGCCGTACAGGGGTGCGGAACTCCAGAGAAAAAGTAATTAAGTTTGGTTATTAGTATTAACGTAATCCTAAATAATCGGTTTTCTAATCACGAAAATTATTCATCAGTAAAATAACAATTTAGTACTCGGTTTGAAATCACTCAACTTATTGGTAAATCACGCATCTAGCTTGCGAGGCATCTCTGAAAGGGAACTTATCTTTTCCTCATCGGTGCACATTAACAGACTTCTTTTTTTTTTGCGAAAGGCACCTGTTTGCTAACCGCCCCACGCCTTGATAGTAATATTGACCGATCGGCGTCTGATGGCCATTTTAGAAAAATTGAAGGACACACTTCGAGCATAACGGTGGATGTCATTTTTGAAAGTTGCAATATCGCCTGAATAAAAGAAATCATTAGATAGATTTGTGTATCGAATGTAGTTACTGCCCAAACCAATCGCTTTTCATAATTGTTTTCTATTTCTTAGTAATAGATGAGTGTTGGTGTGTTGTCAAATTAATAATCGAGAATGAAATGAGATGTCACCGGCCCGCCGCGCGAACCTTGGCCACGTTGGCGACGCATGATCGATGGCTTGAGAAAGTGAGGCTTTTCCGGGCAAATTGGCAATATTTCTCAAACTTTTTTAACAGAATTTTTCAAAGTTACGAGCGCCATATAGTCTACAGTAGTCCACCAATTGAATCCGAGTTTTTCGAGTCCGCTTTCGCGAATTTTGAATATCGAGTCCACTTTTTTCGTGAGAGGTCGATTTTGTATGGGACGAATCTATTTTTGGCGTCGAATCACCAGTCCAATTCTTTTTGAAAAGTGGACTCCCCAAAACATGGCTCGTATTTCGTGCGTTTGTGGTTGAAATTACTCGGAAAAGGCCATACACAGGCACGTTACTGCGTGTCTTTCTGGGGTTATCAGTGAGCTTGAAGCCTAGGGGCCGCGACGTGTCCCGGTGCGCGAGTCACTCGTCCCTCCTTTGAAATAGTCACGTGTGCATCTATACGCAGAAATATTGAAGAAACATGAGTGCATTTTTTAGGAGACCGAGTCCACTTTTTGTTTGAATTCGAGGGCGGATTCTATAAGTCAACCTCTGTAATGTGTTTTGACTAGGGGCATGCCGGCCCTCTTTTGCTAGTTCTTCGCAAGACTAATGGTAAGTAGGTGATTAGTAATTGTTTACCAATTTACTTTTAATTCTTGATAATAATCAAGAATCAATTGATTCAATTTGAAATCATGATTATTTCATGGTGGTATTAATCAAACTAATCGGTAGAAGCAAATCGGTTCAATGTAGCATTGTAGCATCACGAGGCGTCGTTTCAGCTCTTGATAATGACAAACGACTTTTGCTGTGAATGTTTTTAAGCTCTTAAATGTTCCAGTCTTACATTCCGTTTGAAATGAAGTCGTTCGAGGAGCATTCATTTAGGCTGTCGAGGAATTTGGGTTTGCGCTAGCTATAACGGAAATTGTAAAATAATTAGGTACAGGACTTTTAAAAAAATGCAGGTGAATTTTGTCTAAGGCGTCACAAATTTCGTGGTGAGGGATGCTTTTCGAATGTTACGTGACGAAATAGAAGAAACAAATCTTGCATGTTTTCAAAACCCCTGTACAGTGGCTGACTAATGGAATTCCCCACAAATTCAAAGAAATGTGGACCCGGTACTTAAGGGGACCTGTTTTTGGTGTTTTAGCCCATGAATAATCATCACCCCACAAAAAGATGGGCTCGGTAGCAAAATTAGATTTGAAAAACGCGGATTCAGTTGATCGACTACTGTAGGAAAAACTTAAGGTGGGGATGTAAGTTGTGCCTTTGGGCACAGAGTGATACACAGAGAAAGGTCCTTGTCGAATCATGAATTGTGAAAATTCTTATATTTTTGGCTTCTCATAGGCATAATTAAAGGCAAAATTTTGGGTGGGTTGGGATGGGGGTAAAAACGTAGACTGTCAATTTGCAGCACCATCACAACTCGCCCGCGAAAAAGTTCACCTCCTTGGGCCAGATAATTCTGTGTACGTAAAAAAAACGAGACAATGAAATTTTCGCAAAACAGTAAGAATAATTCGGACGTTTTGGAAGAATTATTGAAGCTCTTGCTTTTGAAGAAGATAAAAATAATAAGTTTGCACGCATAATTGCATTTTGGTCTTCGATACGAATCATGTCATTTTTTTGCACAGGCTCTACAAATATCATACAGGATTCTTCAAAAAAATAGCAAGGTTTTTTGTCTACTTTTAACGGAGAATTTGTGAATATCTTCAGCCACATCGAAGCATCTCTCGACTTTTATCTCATCCGCTGACACTGTTAACCCTCCATCAGCGCAAAAATTTAGATTCTTGCCGTTGATCTCGCCGGTGTGCAATCCAGATTTACTCGCCGCCACACATGCGCGCGCCCTGTTCGAATGCAACTTCACATTTCTCATCGATCTATCTTTATGCAGCTATCGAATTTTTCACGATATCAATGATGTGAAAAGATTATAAGTAAGCTCAAAAAACTGGTTTATGCGAAAAGAAAACACAGACACGAAATTATTTTCGGACACAACTTATTTCCGTGGCTGTAATCTGGGCTCGCAAGTGAAAACCTGCTCAGGAGAAGCGCACCTTAGTTTCCAAATGCTTTTACGGGATTATTGCAAATAATTTCTATTTTTATGAGCAATATCAACCCAGATTCGACATTCAGGAAACGCTGGGTCGCTGCCAATATAAATATGAGCGCCTCGTGCACAAACTGCGCGGAATTTCAGTCTGGGTCCAGGGCTCGATTTTGCCTGTCGCACGTGATGAAGATCTCGCGAGATCTCATGAACCATGAATTTCTCTTTTTGTCTTCGGAAAGAAAACACCTTTCACACTCTTCATAATCGATCATATTGAGCTCTTTTGAGCTTTTTATGAGCTCCTTGTGAGCTCTCACATTTGCATACCACCCCTGAGGACGAGAAATACCATTTTGCACGAAATGTCATCCAAGCATTATTACGCACGGATTGAAAGATTTAAGCATCGGGTTTCTTTCTTTATTTGTACTTGAGAGACTGAATATAAATCATTAAAGGCGTTCAGTATAGACACATCGTTGAGAACTCGATCCCTGATTTTATGTCGCATGTTCAAATCAAAATTCAATGGGAGGGTGCAAAACCATTGATCCGAGATCACCGCTTTGGGCCACTTTTGGGCGTCTGGCGCGAGTCTTTAGATCCGTACACACCAAAATTAAATACGATAAAATTGGCGTAGCAACATCAATTTCCATCTTAATTCAACTAAAATATCAAGTTTATCTTTCATTGGGGTATAGATTTTTCTTAATATTAGGGATGTAAATATAACCAAAGTTTCTCGAAGTGATCTTAAACTAAATCGGGGGGTCCTTTATAGGCTCGGAGGGTGACGATCACGTGACTTGATGCAGATCCGCGAATCTCAGCAACCAAGTCGGCGATCGAGGTCGGTAAGAACGCTGGCGTTATTCTACAATGAAATTTCCATTCATCAGAACCAGTGAAATTGATTGCCCAAATTAACGATGGGCCCTAACAGTGCCAGGAAAGAAAATGGACGTGGTTACCGTATAAATAAAAGATACGAGATAAGTTGTGAGCCCTGTTTGGAGAATACTAGTTATTACTTTCGAGATCTCTACTTACTCTTTCTCAAGAAGTATCTCCGGTTGAGTCATGTCTAACTCTGACGGTAAAGAGGATGGTGACCCTAAGGTCACTTCCGACAAGTCTGCTGCTGCAGACTTGGCGGCTAAGTCTCCTAGCTCAACTTCCAGTTCACTGAAGGAACCTGTGTCCCTTTCTCCGGAGACTCCGTCTCTCGGTGTTCATTCCTGGTTTGCTACTTCTGGGGTAGATAAGTTCCTGATCTACGCGACGAGCAAGACTTCCCATGCAGTAGTGTTAGCGCCTCCGGCGTGGCCTAAGTATACACAGGACAGTTTTAGCTCTCAACAGCCCTTGCTCGGCAAATTTCTTTTCTATCAAAATCAAGTTGGGTTTCCCGCTGAGACTTCCACTCACAAATCATCGAAACATATAAATAAACACACCGCTCCGTACTCTTGGAGAATGAGGAGTGCTCAGCTCCAAGGAAGTGATGATCAATTCTTGAGGTTCAATTTCTTAGGTAGCAAGGACTCGGTTCCAGCACTTTCTTCACTGGATTCTCATGCAAAACCTCCCAGCGCCGAAGCGAGGCTGCTTTGGACCATTTTGCCATCTTATCAGCTTTACGAGTCTACGTTTTCGAAAGTTGTGGAACCTGCAGCAGACTCGGATGACGAACCTCCTTTGTACGAAAATGAAGCACGGCAAACAAGCCCCTCCTTCGGAGATAATGCCCGTTTGCCGAACTCCAATAATTCTGGAACTCTGATTTATGAGCCACGCTGGCAGAACTCTATTTTAGCAAACGCTCATCTAATGAAACATATCGATGAATTTGACCAAGACATTTCCGATAAATTGAAGGTCGACATCGTGATGAGCCGAAAATCTGGCGAAATGGGAAAACAGCCTGATGTTTACGACCCCCTGGGACATGAGTTTCTGCAAGGCGATACCATCCACGGGCATATAGTGATAGTCAACCTTGGAGATAAACTGTTACGCTTTGAATTAATCTCTGTTATGCTCGAAGGCCGCATCTCACTATATGATGAAAAGGCTAGAGCAGGTACGAAGCCGATTCTTTTTTACAAATTCTTAAACATGTTCGACTATAGCGCATCCTGGTCACCCATACATTTTGGTTCAGGACTGACCGATCAAGCAGATTTTTTGGATCCCACCGACAACACCTTCGTTCAATTCCCTACAAAGAGAGTACTCCAACCTGGAATGGCATACAAGAAATTGTTCGACTTCGTTATTCCTGTGAAACTTTTGGACCTTGCATGCCGTGAGCATGAGATGCCAGAGCACTGCGAGCTTATTCCCAGTCTTGGTCTTGGCTTATCATATTACCCGGGACCACGGGTTTCCTGGTATGTCCATTAGTTATTGTCTCGAGACAAAAATTTTCGGAAAAAAGTCCGCATATCAAGGTTTCGAAAATGACAGTCTGGATGAAATCATTGTTTTGGAACAGGAGACTGTACCGCTTCGTGTAGTACCTAAGTCACGTGAGAATGCCGATCCATATTATGATGATGAAGATGCAGAACGATGCTTTCAACTGTTTTCTCGTAGTGTTAGGGACGCGCTTGAAAGGGGTAGACAAATGGGGGACAACGGGAGTGCGAGCACTTACAAATCTCTAGCTCCTAAGCAAGATTATACTGGCGACTCTCCTGATCAAAGTTTTTTGATGCGAGACAATTATTACAGTCTAGCTATGCCATACAGAAAAAGACTGTACACGCTACTGTGGCGGACGACTGGGACTCTTTTTGCGCTGATGTCGAAACAAGAACACGTGATTGGTTATACATTGCCCCGAAAATTTGCCTCTGTGAGTGAGCCTGTCCTGGAAAAAAGCGGAAAGTTGCAGACCTTGATAAGCCTTGAGTACATCAGCAGTAGCAAAGATATCCAGGCCGTACGCCCACCAGCCATCAAATATCTAAATGTTCACGTGGTCGTGTGCTCTGTAAAGGCGGGAAAATATCCGATCCCGCTAGTTTTATCAAAGAATATGCGGTTCCGAAACACTCTAGGTAAGAAGGATAATTTGCTGAAGTACGTTATCGAGCCGTTTGCCGAATACCTTGAAGAATTGAACGAGTTGATAAATAAGCACGGGGCAAGTGAATTGGGGATCACTGGGAAGATGCTTACTGATGTTGCAGCCTTGGCGCAGATGCAATTGAAAACAAGTCGCCTCAAGATTGAGGAACCAGATGTCAAGATAAAGAATGGGCAGGATCTGTGGAAAATCTGCACCGACCGAGAAGGTTTGGAGAAAATTCTCGATATCGAAGTTGATATAAATAGCTTGTTTGTGATGGATGCTAAACGATCAACGGCGGATAGTCTTGTGGGTGTAATGTCATTGGTTCCTACGTTTCAAAGCTGCTTCGTTTGTCGATACTACTACCTTGTGATAGAAATTAAGTTCGATAATGGGGATACTTTGCCGGTCAAAATTCCATTCAGGATCGAAAAGTAGCACCGGAAACTGGTTCACACTATCCTTGGGTAAATCAGATCTACAGCAGCTCATCGCAAATTATTTCTTCGATGTAACGTAAGTAAAGCGAGAAGACTAATTCTATCTTCCTGCTGAACTTTTTTCGAACTCACTAGGGTAAGAGATTACTTGTCTCAAATACAATTTGGAAGCTCATCGTGACTTTCTGGTCTGAGATTTTTCTCTGATTTCGTAGTTCTCTCCAACGGCCGATTCTCGTACCTTGTTCATGAATTCGGTGAGTTATGTGAGTAATTTTTCACCACCTTCAATACTGACTCGTACTTTCACGTCAACTCAGGCAATTCTAGAGTTCGCATCGTCCTAGAATCGATTTTTCCTGGTCATTGAACTTTCGTCTACTTCAATGGAATGAAGATCCCGGTAACCTTTAATTGCCTAAAGTACTAGAAGTTTAGGACGATTTTCCTTCTCAAAATGTATGCTCATAATTGAAGGACCCCTGCCATGGCCAAGCGTTAAAGAAGCCCCGTACCCACATTTCAACAAGGGTATATCGATTTCAAAAATTCAGATTGATACATAGGTTACTCGCACTTTAGCCTAATTTACGGTAGTGACGCGTCGTGTTTCTGTACATCTGCACTTCTGCAAAAAAAGGATCGTTCATTTTTCATACTTTCCGGTCCATGCTTCCATGCTTCGTTGACCGCATGGCTATTGTCTCCGCACTAAGATTTCTTGCCTATTCCGCGTCCGCCCAAATTGGTTATACATATGTGGAGTCAACAGATATAAGAAAGCAAGATAAGCTTTTGTAAGAAATCTTTCTACCTCAGAATCACCAAAAAGGAGATAATTATTTCGTTACTCTAAATCTCATTTTTCGTTATCTGGCAATCGAAATCTTCAGACTATTATGACTCATCTGATTTCAGAAGATCAGCACTTTTGCCCTTTTACTCTCCTCCTACTACAAATATCGGTGACAGAAATATCAGATTATGTTATGTGCGACGGTATAAATTTTCATCTGCAGTACTTTGTATAGAATTGAAATTTCCGAGACATTTTCGCGATGCAGGAAATGACGCGTCTATATTGACGCGGGGAAGATGCGCATCGCAAGTTGAAATTCTGTACGTCACCAATGCATAAACGCAAGTTATCCTCAGAGATCGAGAACGATCAAAAAATTCAAAAAATCAAAACTTCAGGAGATCATGAAAAGCCGAGTCACGTCACGGCCGAAAACCCTGCTTCACTTGAAAATCTCCCGTCACAGGTCCTAGACCGGATTTTCCAACACGTGGAATCTTATCATTTATTAAACCTTTGCTCTATTTCCAAAAATTTGTACTGGCCCATTATGAATCGAATTTACAACAATATCCTGTTGTCGAGTGAGTGTTTTCAATACGAAAACGGAGTGCCTCATCGCACTCATAATGTCGAAAATCTCTGGACGGTTAATTACGGCACAGTTTGCGATTATGATGATGAAAGTATCCTCTCAAATACTTTAGAAGACCGTCCAGAATTGGAGGCCTTAGTACACCGGCTATCAGTCCAGGTCAACCCACATTTTCAATTGATAGGGGTATTACGACTGTTACCCCACTTGAAGGAATACCACGATCTAGGAGGTTTGCTTGGCCACCTGCAAGAAGTCATGGGAGATCTTGAATGCGTCACATTCATGCCTCCCGACTGTCCTCGACTTGGGCCTAGTCTCAAGCAGCTACGCATTCTCGATAGCTACCGCAGCTCCGAGGAGCGATATGCGAGCTTAGCTCGAAACTTAATTTTTTCAGGAGCATATGACTTCAAAAAATTACATTTCGACTATGCCGAGGACTCAGTTGAAAACAGTCCTAGCTCGCATCTGAGGGTATTTTTGCCATCAAGGAAATCCGCCGTTGAAAATCCGTGGTGGCACGCATTTCTACTGGAGTTCGTTGAAAACGGCCTTTCACTTGGTCTAACGGCGTTGGGTGTCTGTGATATAGGTGCCCCGAGCGATTCATTGAGATTGCTCAATAGAACCGTCGAGTTGCTGGACCTCTCGACTCTTCTCCTCGATATGTCACGCGATCAGCACTATCTGGAAACCTTGATCGAGGGACTCACCAAACTCACGCCAAATCTCACTGATCTCATTATCGTATCGTCCAATGGCAGTGAACGGCGAGAAATTCCGGTGATTTGTAATGTGTTGGAGCGAAATCTTCCCCACCAGCTCAAGCAGCTTTCGATTCTGTATTTGTCAGAAACTACCCGTGACCGCAAAAGTCTCCAGCAGGCAATTTCGAAATCTCAAAAGAATCTCATTAAACTTCGAATCGACGACGCTTATGCTTTTTTCAAAGAAGAAGATCACTCGCTCGATAAATTGATGCATGATCTGTTGAAAGCCGAAGTTGAGAGGCAGAGACTTTTTCCCAAAATTTTAGAAGGCTATCATTGTAGACCAATCATGCCGGCAGCGCACGAAAGATATCTCCGGGAAAATTTGGAAATACTTCACGAAGATCTCATGGACGACATCATCTATAGAAGTGGGGCCCACAAACTACCTCATCTCGAGCAATACTACGTAGCGAGAATGTATGTGGACATGAAGAAAAGAGGACTTTTTATGAACGACGAGACGCTTTTATTCGCTCCTGAGAATGAATTGTGAGATACCATCGTTTCAAAATTTACTTAATATTTATGTAACCAAGCCAATTGAGGTAGTAAAAACAAAGAGCTTGGACCATTTTATCCATATGCTACAAGGGCGACAAATTTGCCTCAATAATATATAATTCTTGAGAAACGATGGGCTCTCTCGCACAAAGAATTCCGAAAATGAAACTTTGGAGACAACTGGATCATAACACCATTGCTGCCTGAGCAATTTGTCTTTTTCTGTTTGGATGATGATTCACCTCCACACTTTAGGTAGTATTAACCTGTTTTAGATCAAGCCCAAACAACCAATGAGGCTCTTTCTTGGCCATAGATCTATCGGCAGAAGATAAAGATACTCGAATTTTTAAGCTGCTCGAGCTGGAAAAGGCGTAAAAATATAGAGTTGTCAATTTGGAGCAGCATCCATTCAGTGATAGGCCACGTGGATTTCCTGGCCTCACATTTATGCTTGATTGGCCGCATCTTTATTGCCTCCGCACTGAGATTTCTCGCCCTTTCCGCGTGCACCCCGATTGGTAATTAACATGTGGTGTAAACGAATGGAAGGAAAAGCTCTCTCCAGAAATCTTTTTACTTCAAAATCACTAAGTAAGAATTTACCATTTCGATACTCGCAAAATCATTTTTCATCATCCGGTGATCGGTATCGTCTCAATGCTCAGCAATTATGCATTTTTGATTTCCCCGTGTAGCTGTTATACGTATCAGCAATTATCAAATTATCTACCCTCTGCGACTTTATAAATGTTCATCTGAAATTTATAGAAATTGAAAATCCCGAGACGTTTACGCGATGCAGGAATCGACGCGTCTATGTTGACGCGTGGAAGATCGGCAATGGAGTAAGAACACCTGTACGTCAGAAATGCATAAACGCAAGATATCCTCAGAGATCGAAAACGATCAAAAACTTCAAAAGGTAACCACAGATAAAGAACATGAAAAACTGGGTCAGGTCGCGTCCGAAAACCCTGCCTCACTTGAAAATCTCCCGTCACAGATCTTAGACCGGATCTTCCAATACGTGGAATCTCGCCACTTAGTAAACCTCTGCTGTATTTCGAAAAATTTGTACTGGCCCATCATAAATCGTATTTACAACGATATACTGTTATCGAACGATGCTTATCGATTTGAAGACGGACTGTATCATCGCACTTATAATACGGAGAATCTCTGGAAGGTGAATTACGGCACAGTTTGCGATACTGATAACGAAAATATACTCACAAATATTTTAGAAGACCGTCCCGAATTAAAGGCATTGGTACGCCGTTTAGTAGTCCGGATTAGCCCAGATAATCAGATTGTAAGTTTGTTACAGCAGTTGCCCAACTTGAAGGAATACCACGATCTAGGGGCGTTGCTCGGCCACCTGCAAGAAGTCAGGGGGGATCTCGAATGCGTCACACTTGCGCCTCCCGACTGTCCTAGGCTTGGGCCTAGTCTAAAGCAGCTTCGGATTCTTGATACCAGCTGCAATTCCGAGGAGCGGTGTGCGAGTTTGGCTCGATACCTAATTGATACACGTGCTTTTAAGCTCGAGCGACTAGATTTTGATTATTACGATCCATCCGTCGAGTACAGCTTTAGCTCGCATCTGAAGGTCTTTTTTCCTTCGAGTAAAACCGGTTTCGGTAAACCGCGGTGGCACGCTTTTCTACATGAGTTTGATGATGGCTGTGTTGAAATTAATCTCAAGGCATTGGGCGTCTCTGATCTAGGCGATCCGAGCGAATCATTGAGATTGCTCGACGGCAGCATCAACTTGCTGGGCCTCTCGACTCTTCTCCTCGATATGTCACACGATCAGGAATACCGGGAAACTTTGATCGAGGGGCTCACTAAACTTACGCCGAATCTCACCGATCTCATCATTATCTTGTCTATTAGCGAAGAACGGCAAGAAATCTCGGTGATTTGTAATGTTTTAGAACAACATCTTCCCCATCAACTCAAGCAGCTCTCGATTCTGTATTTGCCAGAAACATTTCAAGACCGCCAGAATCTCCAACAGGCGATTTTGAAGTCGCAGAAAAATCTCGTGAAGCTAAGAATCGACGACGGCTATGCTTTCTCTGAAGTAAAAAAACATCCGCTTGATAAATTGATGCGTGATCTGTTGAAAGCCGAGGTTGAGAGGCAAAATCTTTTTCCCAAAATCTTAAAAGGCTATCATTGTAGACCAATCATGCCGGCAGCGCACGAAAGATATCTCCGGGAAAATTTGGAAATACTTCACGAAGATCTCATGGACGACATCATCTATAGAAGTGGGGCCCACAAACTACCTCATCTTAAGCAATACTACGTGGCGAGAATGTATGTGGACATGAAGAAAAGAGGACTTTTTATGAACGACGAGACTCTTGTGTTTGCTTCAGAAAGTGAATTGTGAGATAAATCGCCTCAAAATTTATTAAAGATTTATGTAGCCAAGCCAAAGTGCTTTGAAGAATTCTTTCGAATGCTTCTAGGACAATGAACCTGTCTTAATAATATAAGATGATTAAGCGGCGATATATTTTCCCGCATGCACCTCTTTGTAAGAAGATTTATATTGAAAACTTGCTCATAGGGGAACTTTTGCCCAAAGATTTTGTGCTCCCATATATGAGGGCCCAGTCCCTGACGCGAACCCATGGAAACGACAAGCCAAGGCCCTTTAATGGAAGGATCTGTTCTTGGACAAAAAAATCTTCTGCAAATATTAAAATAAACCCCGAATAAAAATTCTTGAAAAATCACAAGATGGTCATTTGTGGCAATACAACAGTTCGTGACTTTTGCCGCTGAAGGATAAACAGGAAAAAGAATTTATAAGTTATAAAATTAGAAACTATCCAAATTTCATAATAAGAGTTGCTTCTGGTCTTTTGAACATACATTATTCATTTACGTACAGACTGAAAGCAAATTTCTGTGCTTGAGCTGGAGAAGGGGTAGAAATATGAGGTTGTCAATTTGCAGCTGCGTCCATCATGCCGCGCCCGCGAACAAACTCCCCTTCCTAAACCATGTGTGAGTACGAGCCATAATATGATTACGCACAGGCTCTGAAAACACGATGTATTTAATCAAGCTTATGTCAATTTGATCTTCTCTCGAATCTTGGAACTTTGACCTCAACTGACATGGATCTGCCATTTGGCAGTTTCCTCTTTCTTTGTGATACCGTGCGCATGAGGCGCATACTCCTGATGAAAAGCAGCATTCACAAGAAATTCAAGCAAACACATAGATCTAGAAATGAAATGATTTTCTCAAAATCAAAATATAGATGTGGTCGTGAATGGGCCATCTGTAGGGCCAGGGTATCGTCTTATCTGTATTCATCACGTGATGCACCAGACCTGCATGGACACGTGTTTCGACTCGGCGGCTCCAACTAAACTACAATCACCGTGAAGAAACTTTAGCATACATCCATCTCCACTTCCTTAAAGCATACTTTGGATCTTGCCTCCGCTTAAAATAGCCATATTAATTCCCTCACCAATTTACTAATACGCAATTGCTCTCACTTAATCATCTATTACCAAAAATGCGATCATCTCTAATTCACACCATCGAAATGTCACTTCTTCGAGCCTCGGCCATTATCGCTGGCTGTGCTCTATTGAAAGTACACAATCCCCTTAATACTGCCGTGGCATTTGGTCTTTTTGGATATGCAGTCACCTCACACCTAATTCCTAAATTGGGCGCCAGTTTCATCAAGGTTGGCCTCTCGGGGAAAGATATGCTGAAGGCCGGCACACCCGCTGCCATTCCCGAGCTGATGGGCGTGGTGCCTGCAGTGACATACATGATCTTGCTTGTGTGTATTATTCCGTTCGTATTTTTCAAATATCTCGTGACGTTCCTGGCCATGGCCGATGAGGAACAGCTTAGTGCCATTTACAATACGCAGTACTCACTGGTGGATAACCACAACTTGTTTCCCCACAACAAACTCGCCGAATATTTAAGTGGTGCATTATGTCTTATGTGTACGCTTCTTCTCGGCTTTTTCGACGATCTCTTCGATATTCGGTGGCGCCACAAGTTCTTCTTGCCTGCAGTCGCGTCGCTTCCCCTTTTGATCGTATACTACGTCAACTTTAGTGTTACGTCGGTCGTAGTACCGGGCTTTTTAACCAAATATGAGACGGGCGAGCTTTTCATCGAGTACCTTCAATCTTTTTTCAGCATTGCCAATTCTGCCGTCACGTGGATCACGAGGCTCAATTTCACTACGTTGGCGATCGATCACAAATTTTCAGCGTCCGATTCACCTAAATTGCTTGATTTGGGCATTTTTTACTATGGATACATGTCAGCCCTCTCTATTTTCGCGCCTAATTCCATCAACATCTTGGCCGGAATCAACGGCCTTGAGGTCGGCCAATCAATTGTACTCGCGCTCATTTTCCTCATTAACGATATGTGTTATTTGATGACGCCGCTGATCTCGCTAGCCGCCTATGACTCACATATGCTCTCGGCGATATTTATTATTCCTTTCTTAGGCGTTTCGCTTGGGCTCTGGCAGTATAATCGGTATCCCGCACAGGTATTCGTTGGTGATACCTACTGCTATTTCAGCGGCATGGTTTTTGCGATTGTGGGTATTCTCGGGCATTTCTCGAAGACATTGTTGATCTTTTTGTTACCCCAAATTCTCAATTTTGTGTTTTCAGTACCTCAGTTGTTTAATATTGTTCCATGTCCAAGACATAGACTTCCGAAATTCGACCCGAAAACTGGATTGATGAATATCAGTTACGGTGAGTTGAAGAGTCAGAAAAAGATCAGTGTGATTCTTTTGAACATCTTGTCGGCTTTCAAATTTGTGAAACTAGAAAGAAATAACGAGGGACAGATTACGCGGTTTTCCAATTTGACCATCATAAATTTGGCCTTGGTGTGGTTGGGACCTATGCGCGAAGATACCCTTTGCTATGTGATTCTCTCGGCGCAGTTTTTTGTGGGGATTGCCATGCTCATAGTGAGACATACCGTTGGCCCATGGCTTTTCGGGTACGACAATTTGTCGTGGGGTGCTAAATGAGAAGTTGAACTCAAGAAAAACTTAAGTTCCGGATAGGAGTACATATGACCATTGAAAAGATAAATCTTGTCAGTACTCCAGGACACCTGTATGTATGAACTAATACAAGCCCCATCATTTTCTTATTGAAAAAACTTCCAAAATTCACAAAACGAGTCAAAATTTGCTCAGTTTTTTGATTCTTTATAGATCTTCCCCAGACTCCCAATGTTTGTTTGTTTCAGAGCTCACCAATCTCAGAGGCGGCTTCATAATCTGATGGCTGGTTGCAAAATTCGAGGACAACATAAATTAATATATAGGGTAGCGTCCAAGAAATAAGAGTAT
This sequence comes from Metschnikowia chrysomelidarum, assembly GCA_030582795.1. NCBI lineage: Eukaryota > Fungi > Ascomycota > Pichiomycetes > Serinales > Metschnikowiaceae > Metschnikowia > Metschnikowia chrysomelidarum. The sequence goes on along the minus strand of JAJMGZ010000269.1, from coordinate 35,159 downwards.
TTGGCTATAAAGAATCCCTTAATCCCATTCTCTCCGATTGTAACCTGCCATCTGCAAGATGCCAATGGCCGTTTTCGCTTGGTAGTATTGATGTTGGAACTCCAGTCGTTGCTCAAAAGAGAAGCTCTCAGCTGTGTGGAAAAGCTCGTTCCAGTATTTTAAATGAGCCGCCTGAAGACCTACTTTCTGCATGAATCCCACGATTTTTACATTTGGATTCCCCCGATCATCGATGAGCGTCAAAAGCCTGACTTTTTGCTGAAGAATGGACTTGATCAAGTGCTGAATGAAGTTAGCCCTTTTGTTGGTATCGAGCAATTCATCGGCGCACTCTTTCATAGTACGTAACATGTGGTCGGCGAAACGGAGAAGATCTTCCAGCTTTTCGGGGAGAAAGTTTCGGCTCTGGTTATCTTTGTTGGCCAAAATTTGACTTATTTGCGCCATTTGAATCAGAGTGTCGATCTCGAAGAGGTGTTCTCTCAATTCTCGAAACTCCAGATGAAACGCGGCCGAGTCAAAGGAAGTATCGTTGACAAATCCTCTAAGGCGTGTGATAAATTCTTCTAATTGCATATCAAAATCCTGGAAGGTGAGAAATGGCATCGCAAAAGATTGTTTGCCCTTTCTTTTGTCCTCGGGAAATGACAATTTGTTGAGTTCGTTTTTTTTCAGTTGATCTATTTTTGCACCCCTGGCTTCTCCAAGCCCCGAAATCTTCCCATCGAGGGAGTTATCTGACATTTCAATCGAGGGATGATCGCCCAAAAAAGATGCCGGAAAGCAATTGATTTTGCAAAATGAAATGAACGCCACGGTAAAAATTCCAAACGTCATTGCTGTTACTTGATACTTTTTGGATTTTTGGCGGGAACTGAGAGCTTTCTAAAGCCAATTAAACACAGAAAAAAGCGGAATTGTGTTTATGATAAGCCCATTGTTGGGATCGAGGCTGTGTTGTATACGAGATGTCAGCGGAACTTATTTGCTTACTTTCTTTAAAGAAACCAAAAGTAACCATTTCATAGGATCATCACGTACAATTGAATTTAAAATACGTAAGGTGAATATTGTTGAAATATTCTACAACAATTATTTTCAAATCAGGACCAGAGCAGGAGATTAGAGCGGAATTTCCTCCAGAAAATTCGAGAGCGAGTGAGGGCTGTAATCTCGCTGGGCTAAACAATGAAACGGAATGGTGCGGAATTTTAATTTCTTTTCGAATCTCAGATTATACTAGGATGATTAAAATATGTTTCAATCTTGGTCTCGGTGTCATTTGACAAGCCTTACTTCAAAAAGAAGAAGCTTGGCGTCTAAGTGAGATATTTTGCGAGCTTCTACATTATGGTTGGAGAAGGTAGTAATGATCTGGAGTTCCGTTGACAAAGTCTTTTTTCAAAAGACAATAGACTGAAGACAAAACAATTGCGTTTTGTGCCAGTATGGATGACCACGTGGCCTAATTAATGCTACTGGCAAGTGGTCAATTACATGATCTCCTCAGAAATTTAATCTGCCACTCATCGTATAAATCGGTCTTCTTAGGACTAATTCCATGGCATTACCACGATAAAGAAAAGTGGTAAGGAGACGATCCGAATGTTTTTTCTTCATTCGACAATCTTACGGCCTAAAGATGTCTTTCGTCTTACTACCCTTATGGAAGTTGATTATTAAACAACCCCGAATTCGATGCGAAAGCTTCAAATTGGTCTCGATATAGGAGGTGATGCCAAAGACCCTTTTCATCAGCTCGAATTTCATCATATTATCCCTTCGTTTTTGGTCCCGGATCTCGCGAAAAAACATCCTCACCGATAACTGCGTCGTTGATTCTTTAAGGTGTAAAAAATCTACCTTTCTCTTTTAAATTGCATAGATGATCAACTTATCTCACGAGCTTTGTCTCACTCCTTTCTTTGTTTAGGATTACGCAATGACAGGTGATTCAAAAGAGTCATTTTTGACCACGCAAGATGAAAAATCAGTCAATAAGACGAAGGAATATATTTGAGAAAACTTGATTTGAAGCTACTTATAATCTTTTAAGAACGTGAAGCGCCTGATTCTTTGGTAAGAATGGCCTCTTGCTTAGTGATATGGGCCTAGAAAAAATCGCGAGCCCGTTCAATCATGAAGTTTTTTGATTTGGCGAGCCAGACGACTGTGCTAGGTAAGGGTCAGCCAAATGCTATACCGGCTCCACCATCACGTGAGACCAGCACCATCAAAGTGTTTGCAATCGGTTTATACAGAGACTTTGTCTCAACAGCGTAATTTTCATCTGTCCAAAACTGGGGGTCTTTGACGTCTTTGAGTAGTTTCAGCACCGTTTTGGCAAAGATACCCGTCTGACCGAGCTTCAAGTCGACGATCGAGTTTGAACTTCCAGAGACAATATCGCCAAACGCAAGTACACCTCTTTGGCCCTTAACTTGAAGATTGGCGTTGGTCTTGACGTAGCCCTTGTCGTCTTTCACTGCGACAGAAAGATATTTCGAAAGTGGCCCCACAAGATACGACTCGAAAATCATGTCAAAACCACGAATTTTGCCATTCCCGAGAATCACAGATGTCTCAGTCGCGCCTTGTTCACCCTTACGAGTAATTGTCTCGATTCGAGTGTTGTTGACAATTTTCACTCCCAACTTCTCGAGCTTTTGCGAGGCCTTTTCGGACAAGGAGGGCGCTGCTACCTTTAAGGGTGCTGGCCCACCCGTATAGAGAACAACTTTTGCCGGCGCAAACTCCTTGGCTACTTCGCCTGCAGTTTCCACACCTGTAGGGCCTCCTCCAATCATAGCCACTGTCTTGGCCGACTTAAGCGACTTTGCTGCGGCCAAAAGGGCAGTTTTTGTCGCACCATAGTCCAGACATACTTTATAGCCGGCCCATTTGGTTTGTGTGCTGGATGCCAAAACCAAAATGTCGTAGCTGAGCTTGGTTTCGCCGCGGGAGGATAATGCGACCAAGACTTCATGCTTAGCAAAATCAACAGCGGTAGCAGAGCCCCGCACAAACTTTCCTCTTGCTTTTGAGGCTTGCGCCACAAGGTCAGAGATGGGAGTCACGGTCTGATCAAACTTCTCTGGCTCAGAGAGTAAGCGCGGGGCAGCGATGTTGAAGAATGCATGGGATGATGGTGCCACTAATGTTACATCCACCAGATTGGGGGACCCTTGATTATAAACTGTGGATAAAGCCTTGAGTCCTGCATGGGAACCACCGATAATGACAACCTTGGGAATCATCGTGGTGTAGAGGGTTGGCGACCTACGAGCTATAAGATAATTTTTGCCAGGAAATTGAATAATTTAGAGTTGCCCCCTGAGGGTGATAACTGAGACGTAACCCCCTTTTTATATGCCAGGGAATACAGTTTTGGCTTGTCGATTCTGGACGCACCGATCAACACTCTTTAGAAGATTTGCCGCGCCCCACAATTAGAAGCCTCATAAAAGTCTGGCTTCCGTGCATTCTGTCATTAAGCGCGGCGCGGCTCTCGTAAAATACGATCGCAATTAAAACATTCGGGGTTTCCATATTTTCGCGTTTGACTTGAGGCAACCAATATCCATTTTTTCACTACGATATGATGAAGCGAGGAATAGAGCGTATGCCTTATAAGAATCGAAGACTTCCCGATGAGTGGTCGGTTGAGACCCTCACTGGAGCAGCGGAGACGGAACTTGACGCATGCGGACATGTTCCGCACTCCGTGTCCATTTTTCCCTCGGGATGATGCACGTCAGAATAAGTTTTTTAGTCATTTGATCAAAACAAGAGATTGAGGCTCTATGAACTCAAACCAAAATGGTATTGTGGCGAATATCCACCATAATCCTAAAGTGTATCGACACAAAGGTTTGGGATATGTTAAAAAGCTTCGCTTTTCTCCAAATATATGGAGTGAAAATAAAAGAGATTTTAGTAGATATTGCGATTTTCAATTATAGGCACTAGACCGGCTCAATTACTTTCCTTTCTTGGACAGCCCCAGCCAGCGGGGCTTGGAGAATCACACGTTGTCTCAGAGGAGTATGTGACCCAAACCTTCGATCATAACTTTGTACTGGAACATCTGAGGAAACTTGAATATTTCAAAAAGTAATTCCAACATGGAACGTGTTCAACTTTGTATCTTCGATTCTAACAACCCTCAGGAAAGTAGAACAAGCTGCAAATGCGACCGGAGATAGATGAGCTAAAAGCCGAAGATCACGCAGTTGCGGCCTTCTCGAAGCGTAGATCGAGGCTTTGAAAAATAAAGGTAATTTAAAGTGCTTCAGACACTGTTCTTCTGATTTTTTTTTGCAGAAAAATTGATATTTTCGCCACGCAAATTCAAGATATGAGGAGAGGAAGCTAGAGACTTGAATTTGATAGATAAAATAAAGTACGGTTTCATTAATAGAGGAACCAAAAATGTAATCAAACGTCTCATTATCGAAGAGATTTTATTAAAATTTTTCCGGCTTTAAGATTAAGATGGTCGAGCAACTGAGACTTGCTGCGAGCTTAAGTTTTCGGACGGTGGTTATCGTCAGTAAACTGGCATATTGTCAAAGATCAAGCTCGAACCTCTATCTAAAATCAATTTTTGAATCCCTTATCTCGAAAATGTCGCAGGCCTCATGATCAGGAGGTGGAGATATAATCAACAAGCGCCACCCAAGACGGACACTCTCAAAGCTGCAAAAAACAGTTCTTTTCCATCATCATCAGCATAATAAGTTCTCAAATTCGACACGATTCGAGACATTGGTGCCTCGTCCTCCAAAGCACTCTGCACTGCAATTTGTACGACCTCTAGAAACCTCGCGGGTAACTCTGTTGATGTAATGACAAGAATATCATCATAATTAACCGGCCACCTTTCGGTGTAGCGGTAGACTCTAAATGTATGATCAGGACCGAAGTCTTCTTCAAATTCCGCAGGCAGAAGCAAGTTTATGGGGCGATACCGCGATGGACTGGTCAAGCGAACAATTCGGCCCTTGTGAAATACCCCTACCCAAAATTTGCCCAAGTTTACGAGCTGAAGCTTATTGCCATTAATGGTGGCACAAATGAGGGATACTTGGGCATCTTCGGAGATCTCATTTGTGTAAAATGTCCACAATAAGTACTCTAGCAATGTTGTAGCTACCCGGAAACCGCTTTTATGGTAATACTTGGATGCGTCTTTGACCAAAGAATGGGCCAAAACTTTACCCGAGTCATTTTCACTTACGGCAAAGACTCGAGTCCCGTTATTAGTACGCACGAAGAACTTACTGTCCGTATCACGTTTAACCACCGAGGCCGCACAATAGTTAAGCTCTTTAGGTCAGGAAATAGCTGCTGGGAGAGTTTCGAAACGAATTGAAATTGAGCCCGAATCACGTTTTCTTCATCTTCTGTTAGTGCGGTGCCGATGATTGTATTAACCAACCAGAGGAGATAGAACGTCAACATTTTGATTCTGGTTCCGGTATTTATAAAGCAGAGCAGGGAGTTTGCGGTTTTAATTTGAGAGAAAAAGTCTCTGAGCTAGGGTACGGGGGTTGCGAATATAAACATTCTTCTTTAAGTGTCTTGTTTCTTTTTTCCGAAATGTCAACTAGAATCAATGTTTCATATGATTATTCCTAATGAGGTAATGATGATTTCTTTTCGGAGCTGTGTACGGCTCAGTCATGGTTGTCATTCCACACGGCTAAGAGCTTGGTCAATGAGGCCAACAAGTTTTGAGCCTTCATCATATTCCTCTCGCATGACAGAACTCACTTCTTGATCTATCTTTTCTTCCTGAGCCGTAAATCTAGGAGAATCAATCTATAGTATTTGACCATATTATATTGCCAAAAAAGCACATAATCACTAGCTTAGTAAGCCAAGTTTTAGGGTCGGCCATGAGAAATAGAAAGAACAAAGCAAGAAGACTTCGCCTCTTCCTGCACCAGCATTCGCCCATTGACAAGTAAGCCTATTTAGGCTGCTCCAAACACCATGCGCTAATTCTGTGATAATCACTTCTCAGAGAGGTAGAATCAAGGCTCTCTTTTTTCGCGAAGCTTCCTCGGGAATGAAGACAAAGTCAGATCCGTCGGTCAATTGATATAATTAGACACGCGTTGATTGGTGCGGTGAAACCCGTTTCTAATGGATTCTATCTTCCTTTATGAAATTTACTGGCTGTCTGTATAATAGGAGGCGCAGTTAAATGGGATTCATTTCGCGTCGTTGCCGAATCTCAAAACTTCGCGCTTTAAGATTCTAATGCCATATAAGAGACATGTAATCTACAAATAACGTCATGGAGCTGAATGCTACGAAATTTCCAAAAAAGCTTTCCCATAAATAGTATCACCAAATCCAAAAGAGCCATCGTAATTAGATTTTAAAGAAACTACAAGACTTGAAATAGTTAGTCAAATTATGGACATAGCCCCACACAGCCCCGCCTTTGCGAATGTGGAAGTTTAAGTTTCAATTCCAGAAAAGAATGAAACTGTTTTTCGTTATGGGTTTTTTCTAATCCGCTAAAATCAATCAAGTGGATATCTTCGTCTTTCTATGGACCATGAACTCTAACCAGAAGCAATATCGATGGCTACAAGAAGTCTGAAAGAGGCGCAGAAGATAGAAACTCTTCAAAGGAACACAAGGAAAGAAGAAATTGAAAATCAAGATGTGAACCGATTACATGAATATATGCTAGATCCCAACGTTCAAAGAAACTGAAATGCTGTTTTTCGCCGATGGCAAACATGCTCGTTTCGAGCCGTATCGAACGTATGTGTGCAAGCGACAGGAAAACAATTTCGCCGCGTGAACTTGGACAACACAAACACTTGGATATTAAAAATTTATCATCGAGTTGATGAATGAAAAATTAATGTAAATAAAAAATCCAAGATTTCATTTTTACCGGCGGGCGCCCCTAATTTTGCATCTGCATCCATTATGGCTACTGGAAGTCACGTGATGCGCATCGGTGCGGCCCATCGCATCTATTGCAGCTCGAAAAAAACTCTTCCCTTATCCTAACCCATCTCTGTTGCTCCAACGGGTCTAGGTAGAGGCGATTTCATAAAAATTATCAGCCAAGCCAATTTTTCAGAGACCAGAAAAACAAATTAAATCAAAAAATTGTTGAGGCTTAAATTAGCATCATCAGCACTTTAGCATTATACCAACTTGCATAGCCGCCATGGATATCTCGAAACCAGTAGGCTCGGAAATCACGTCGGTGGAATTCGGCGTGTTGTCTGCTGCCGAGATCCGTAAACTTTCGGCAAAGCAAATCACCAATCCCGTGGTCTTCGATACTTTGGGCCATGCGGTGAATAACGGTTTATACGATTTGGCGCTTGGTGCATTCTTGCGTAATTTGTGTACTACATGTGGACTCGACGATCGCTTTTGTCCTGGTCATCAGGGTCACATTGAGTTGCCCGTGCCGGTATACAACCCGTTGTTTTTCAATCAAATGTACACGTTCTTGCGGTCGGCGTGTTTGTACTGCCACCACTTGAAATTGAGCGACATGGAGGTCAACTACTTCATGTTGAAGTTGCAATTAATCCAGTACGGATTGCTCTTGGAGGCGCAGGAATTCGACGATATGGTGGCCAAGGCCTCTGACAAAGACGAGGACTTTGACCTGGATTCCGTTGCCAAGAAACAGCAGGTGCTCGAGGCACGTGACCAGTTCGTGACGTCGGCGATCTCGCGGGCGTTGGCCGAGGGCAGAACTTCTCCTTCGGGTCTTGTTACTGAGATTGTGGGTGAAGAGAGAAAAGCTACAGTGCATGAGTTCTACGCGCGGATTCTCACTCGTACCAAGTGTGAGCGCTGTAGCATGATCTCGCCTACGTTCCGCAAAGATGGATTCGTCAAGATCTTCGAGAACCCATTGCGTGAAAAGCAAATTTCTGCCAATAGAGTCAAGGGTTTGGTGAGACCGGATGTGTTGAAGCGTGGCAACAATGCAGGCCCCAACGCGTCTGCTGCGACATCGATTCCATCGATTAAGGCCGGCCAAGGGTCGAAATATATTCTCTCGACGGAGGTTCGCAATATTTTGCGTGCGGTTTTTGAAAACGAGCAAGCCCTTTTGCAGAAGGTGTTTCACTCAAGACCACAAATGACCGACCCAGTCTCGGCCGACATGTTCTTCATCCAGGCATTGATCGTGCCACCCACGCGATTCAGATTGCCCTCGAAATTGGGTGACGAGATCCACGAAAACTCGCAGAATGAATTGTTGACGAATGTCTTGAAAACTTCGCTCACAATCAAGGACTTGAACGACCAGATCGCCGGTCACTTTTCCAAGGACAAGGCGTCCAGCAGGGAGGAGCGGAAAATTTTGTTCAACCGGTTGATGAACGCATTTGTCAGCATTCAGAACGACGTCAACGCATTCATTGACTCGACGAAGAACCAGAACGCGCCTGCAGGCAAGCAACCGATCCCCGGTATCAAGCAGGCGTTGGAGAAGAAGGAGGGTTTGTTCAGAAAGCACATGATGGGTAAAAGAGTGAATCACGCGGCTCGTTCGGTTATTTCTCCCGATCCTAATTTGGAAACCAACGAGATCGGTGTTCCTCCAGTCTTCGCCGTGAAGTTGACCTACCCCGAGCCCGTGACTTCATACAATGTGGCAGAGCTTCGACAGGCCGTGATCAACGGTCCCGATAAATGGCCTGGTGCAACACAAATCCAGAACGAAGACGGATCGATGATCACGTTGCTTGGTATGACCATCGAGCAGAGAAAAGCGGCAGCAAACCAGCTTTTGACCCCTTCCAATGGTTCTTCTGTCGTGAACAAGAAAGTCTACAGACACATCAAGAACAATGACGTGGTGCTTATGAACAGACAACCTACTTTGCATAAGGCGTCGATGATGGGTCACAAAGTCCGTGTTTTGCCAGGAGAGAAGACGTTGAGATTGCACTATGCCAACACCGGTGCTTACAATGCCGATTTCGATGGTGATGAGATGAACATGCACTTCCCACAGAACGAAAATGCCAGAGCCGAGGCCCTCAATTTGGCTAACACCGATTCGCAGTATTTGACGCCAACTTCCGGTGCGCCATTGAGAGGTTTGATTCAGGACCATATTTCTGCCGGTGTGTGGTTGACGAACAAAGACACTTTCTTCACAAGAGAAACCTACCAGCAATTAGTGTATGGATGCATCCGTCCGGAGGATGGTCACACGAATGGAGCTGCTCGTATCATTACCGTGCCCCCAACGATTTTCAAACCGCAGCCATTGTGGACCGGTAAGCAGATCATTACCACCATTTTGCTCAATATCAAGCCTCACGGCGTTGCGGGTGTGAACTTGGTGTCGAAAAACAAGGTCAAGAACGATTACTGGGGCAAAGGGTCCGAAGAAAACAATGTTGTTTTCAAGAATGGTGAACTTCTCTGCGGTATTTTGGACAAGTCACAATACGGTGCTTCGCAGTACGGTATGGTACATTCTTTGCACGAGGTTTACGGACCCGACACTGCCAGTAAGGCTCTTTCCGTTTTGGGAAGACTTTTCACGAACTATACTATGATGGCCGCATTCACATGTGGTATGGATGACTTACGTTTGACGGAGGAGGGTAACGCATGGAGACAAGAGATCTTGAAGCAGTCGGTCGACATTGGCCGTGTGGCGGCATGTGAGGTGACGAACTTGGACACCGAGACTTCTACGACCAACAAAGAATTGTTGAAGCGCTTGCAGGAGATTTTGCGTGACGACAACAAGTTGGGAATTTTGGATGCTATCACTCAATCGAAGGTCAACTCGATTACGTCGCAGGTTGTGAGCAAGTGTGTACCTGATGGTACGATGAAACGTTTCCCGCTCAACAGTATGCAGGCAATGGCGCTTTCGGGAGCCAAGGGTTCTGGTGTTAATGTGTCCCAGATTATGTGTCTTTTGGGCCAGCAGGCCTTGGAAGGTAGAAGAGTGCCGGTGATGGTGAGTGGAAAGACTCTTCCATCATTCAAGCCATTTGAGACTGACGCGCGCGCTGGTGGTTACATCAAGGGCCGTTTCTACTCCGGTATTCGTCCACAAGAGTACTACTTCCATTGCATGGCCGGTCGTGAAGGTTTGATCGATACTGCGGTCAAGACGTCGCGTTCTGGTTACTTGCAGAGATGTTTGACAAAACAATTGGAGGGTATTCACGTGGCGTATGATAATTCTGTCAGAGACTATGATGGCTCGATGATTCAAGTCCTTTACGGAGGAGACGCCGTCGACACCACGAAGGAATCACACATGACCCAGTTTAAGTTCTGTCTTGATAACTACGATGCGATGTTGAGCAAGTACAACCCAGGAGAAATCACCGAGCATTTGGACACGCTGACGGCGTTGCTGTACACAAAGAAGGAGCGCAAGAGCTACAAGAAACAAGCTGACTTGCCTCACTACGAGCAAAACTTGAAATATGATCCTGTATTGTCGGTCTACAACCCGGCGAAATACTTGGGATCTGTATCGGAGAAATTCAACGAAAAGTTGGACGCATTTGTTAAGAAGAATCCCGACATGTTCACCAAACACCTGAGCGAGGGTATTTCCGAGAAAAAGTTCAGGGCGTTGATGCAGCTCAAGTATATGCGCTCGTTGGTAAATCCTGGAGAGTCGGTGGGTATCATTGCCGCGCAATCCATTGGTGAGCCTTCGACACAGATGACGTTGAACACTTTCCATTTTGCTGGTCATGGTGCCGCCAATGTGACGTTGGGTATTCCACGTATGAGAGAAATCATTATGACTGCGTCCGCTTCGATCAAGACGCCGCAAATGACGTTGCCTATACATTCTGACGTCACTGACGAGATGGCCGACTCTTTCTGTAAGTCTGTCGCCAAGGTGCGTTTGAGTGAGTTTATTGAGAAGGTTACTGTTACTGAAAGCACTGGAGTCATCGACGATGCTCCATACAGAGCCTACAACGTTAGAATGTCGTTCTTTACCAAAGAAGAGTATGAGCAAGAATATGACATCTCGCAGAAACACTTGCAGCATGCTATCAGCAAGGTGTTCCTTGGCAAATTAGAGGCTGCTATTGCGCGCGAGGTCAAGAAGCTGACCAAAACGGATAGACTTCCTACCATCGGTCAGGCCACGCCAAAGTCCAAGATTGAAGCGGCAGTCAAACCTCAGAGCATCGAGGATGAAGAAGGTTCTGATGATGAGGATGAGGCTGGCTTGAAACATGAGAGTAATGGTAAACAACCTGTTTCTTACGAGGGCCCAGACGACGAGGAAATGGAAAGTATGCGTAAGGCCGAGGAAACGTCCGATGAGGAGATGCCGGGCTACGAGTCAGACTCGAGCTCGGGCGATTCCGACAGCGACTCAAGCTCTGACAGTGAGCTGGACGACGACAACATGATTGACGACGAGGCCAAGGAGACCAAGAAGGTGCGCCCCACGCAGAAAGCCCTTTCGAAGTCGGCAAAGGGTAGACAGGATGACGTTGTGTCTAACCACCACCTTATCAAGACGTACAATTTCGACGATGAGAATGGTCAATGGTGTGAGTTCGGTATCGAACTTTTGGGTGATGTCGAGAAGTTGTTGATGGTGAACATCATCGAGGAGCTCTGTCGTGTCACCGTCGTAAGAGAAATCAAAAACATCGGCAGATGTGTGCGCCCACAGGCCGAAGACGGTAAGAAGGTGCTCACCACGGAAGGTGTGAACTTCAAGGCGATGTGGGAACAGGACGATTTCATCGATGTCAATGGTATTCGCTCTAACGATATCAGTGCCGTATTGAAGACTTACGGTGTCGAGGCTGCGAGAAACACCATTGTCAACGAAGTCAACAACGTGTTCTCGACCTACGCCATCACAGTGTCGACGCGTCATTTGGACTTGATTGCCGATATGATGACGAGAGAAGGTACGTACCTTGCGTTTAACAGACAAGGTATTGACTCTTCGACATCTGCGTTCAAGAAAATGTCGTACGAGACCACATGTCAGTTCTTGACAAAGGCGGTGTTGGACGGTGATCGCGAGGACTTGGACTCGCCTTCGGCCAGAATCGTGTTGGGTAAGTTGAGCGGAGTGGGTACAGGATCGTTTGACGTGATGGCGAAGATGGAGACCGCTTTCGGTGCCTAAATGGATCGTCAAGGTAAAAAAAGCAAAAGAAATTAGGAATGTGTCATGGATTTAGTGGCAGTGTATATATACTATCGATATTATTAAAGAGTGCAAGTTGTAGACTCGTCAGAAGATAATTGTGGATATGGACTTTTCGCAAGGATGTCGATATCAAGAGAAAGAGTAACTTGCAAGTCTCTATTTGGCAAAACTACGAGTTATAGCTCAAAAATCGATTGGGAAAAAAGTCTTTTTTTACATGTTTTCCTATTTTTAATCCTTTGATTAAGTAAGGTCAGGCAAATGCTTTATGCATTATACGCCGCGAGCAAGAAGGTCATAATGAACGAAATCTTGAAGCTGGGTCTGTGAAAAAACAACGTCTTCAAGTCGATTTTCTGTTTACCAACCGTGAAGACAGACGTCCATGGAATTGTAATAATGCCCCTATTTTCCAAAAATTGGAGGAGCAAGTAACTCGAAAGCGAGAGAAACACAATTGCCGATGAAAGCTTACCAATCACAATTCCCAAGAAAAGTCCCGTAATTGAGCCAATGCTCAAATCAGAGTAGTCAAGCTTGCCATTGAATCGAGAGGTCTGAATTTTGGCCTCTACTGCTTGCGGCGTGTATTGTCTTTGCGGCAGTGAAATAGCCACTGCATCATTACGAATGAGCGGAGAAGGTCTCAAGGCAATTCCAGCACCGAGAAAAATGGGCGCCATTTTAATACTACTTCTGAGTAAGCCGGGTCTGATAAATGTCGTAAACATCTTGTATATGTATTTTTTTCCAGTAGATTTTGCGCAATTGAATGTTGCTATAAACTTGCTAATAAAGCAGTGAGCGTGAACCCCAGATCTCGAGTCACGTGATTAAATCGTTGTGCACATGGGCCGCAATCAATTGTTGCTGAGCCAGCGCCGAGACAAGGATACTCACGTGATCTGGCCGCCTTAAATTTTGAAGTTCCTGCATAAGCTCAGCTTCGGCGCCATCGCCAGAATTGTCGTGTGCCGCGCCCCGCCCCGTTGTGCAGTTTCACACGGCATCACAACTTTTTTTTCTTTTTTTTCACTTTTTTTTCGCCCCAAGCGTCCATCGTTCAGCTCGATGCCCGAACATTTTACACTATGTGCCTGCACATAGTCTATGGGGATATAAGACAGCCGAGATTCCCACTGTGGCTCAACAGAATGAAAAGAAATACTGAATTGTCCGACTGTTTAACACAGATAGGTTTATTTCTATTTCGTTTTTTTCAAAACTTTTCGTGGAATTAATACAGGATCCAGGTTAACGTGACTGCTGGGAAGAGACACAGAAACCCCGTTATTTTTTCCACTTTTCTCATTTCTTTGAGGCACTTTTCACACCAAAAGGTCTGGAGCGGCGCGTCGCGCGTACTGACATCAGGCACTAATTAAAAAAACTACACTTTAATTAGGCACAACAGTTTTTTGATTGCCGAATTCTTTCTCTTTAGAAAAAAGAAGAAAGATATAGAAGCATTTTTCTTAATAAAGAAAAAGGGTGTTTTGCTCTTTGTTTAGGCTTTTTTTCTCAATTCGGAAGAGAAAAGCGCTAGCGAATCAGGCTGCTAAAAGGTGATCATCGCAATCCACGGAACAAGGCAAGACATTTTTCTGCATCTCGGGAAGCTTTTTTCTATTTTAGAATTTTAATCTTCACAATCATTTGAAAAAGAAAGCGAGATGGTTGCAAATTTCGTTCAACAGACGCTCACTTTGGCGCCCGGGGTAACTTTAGGCGGTTACAATGCCATGCTAAATGCTACCACAATGAGTAATGTAAAGGTGGTAGTCAATTGCGGGACCACGCTGAAATTTCTTGAGTTTCTCGATGCGGCACAGCCAATTATCTCGTCCGATGTCATCGTGCTTAATCTTGACCCCTACGCTTCTTCTACAGATGCCGCGTACAAGGAGTTTCACGCAAGATTTAACCGCATACTCCAGAACTATCTAGCATTTTTTTACAGCTACAAGAAAGACGTGCATTTTTTCGTCAACTCGAACTACGAAAATAGCCCGCTCGCACTTGACTCGCCCACCATGAATGGGATCCCGCTCAAGCTGTTGTTCAACATTAACAGATTATTGAAGCTTATTAAAAACGTCAATGGGTCGGCAAACTTCCTCTTCGTGTCGGAGAAGTTCGGTCTGCTGCACCGTTCTTGTGCCCTTCTTTATTCGCTCGCGATCCTGTACTTGATGGACAATTACAATTATAATTTCGAGGCAAGCTATAAGTTCATTCAGTCGTTGATTCCACCCTGCCCGATCATGAATTCTAACGGTAACATGTTTCCTGCAGCGCCGGAGCTTCTCAGTTCGCAATACTACGACGATGTTTTGCTAATAGACAGTCTCAAGAAGTTTTACACTGAAAACGGAAAAATCAAGCGCGCAGAAACGAGCGTCATGACAAAGAACTTCAAGTTGAAGCGGTCGATTGACACGGTGGACACAGGACCAGTTTACCAGCCAATGAAAAGAATGGCATGAAGCATCTGTGGGTTTGGTTTTTAAAGTATAGGATATTAGGAATTAGGGAAATACATTTGGCTTATAAAGAAAGTTTGTGAGATTTTAAAGCTGGACTGGCTTGAAGTTTTCATTTTATCTCGATCCCATGAATGATAATGAACATTTATTGCCGTAAATGCGATTTCTATTGCGTCCCGGTTTTGCAGCAAAATGATTAAGTGAGACGATACTTATGTGAGTGAAAAACCAAGTAATTCATTTTTTTCCTTTTTAAATTTTAGGAAATTTGCTCGGTGGGACTGACAAGCCGACCCTATTTGCTGTTTTTCTCACGTTATCTTCCTGCGACATGGTTAATCCAGGATTGTACCGTTCAAGTAGCTCGTTATAAGTTCTCTGATTTCTCAAATATGTGACCACATTTTGAAGATTATGCACGTCGTTCTCAGAGTCTACAAGAACATCGACTTTTTTATCGTCTAATGGTGGAATATCGATCTTTCCCGCCTCCAACGCCTCGATCTGAGCCTGTACTTTGTCTGTAGCCTGGCGAGCCTTTATAAGCTGCAATTTCTCGTAAGTGAGACGGGCCTTGTTTTTATCAAGATCTTTTTGCCACCGAAACGTGTGGACTTTTTTGTGGGCGTGCAATACCTCGGCTTGTAGTTCCTTGTATAAGGTCTTGAACATCGTGATGAGATTAATGGAGCAGGGGATAGGTGCGAAACAAAAAGCAGGTGATTGGTGATATCGGGAAGGAAATGTGTTCTATGTAAAGAATCCTATGTATAATATCCTTATCTGAAATGACGAAAGATGAGTTCAAATAATGTAGACAAGGATGATGGATCGGCCTCGTTTTTCAGCACGTGACGCGGTCGGGCGCTGGACTGAAAGTGTCTTCAGACAAAAAAGTTGGAGATAATACAAAAAGTTCCCTACTTTTTTTGGTGATTGATAATGAAAGCGTTCTGAGAACTGACATTATCATAGATAAATATTTTTTTTTACGGCCATTGGGTGTCTCGAATTACAGAACTCGGCAATGGCGCGTCTCCTCTTGAGGGTGTGTGAGATGATTGATATTTTCTGTAATTCTTTGATAAAACACGAATTCTCGAGAACGATGACTGAATCTCAAACTTGCGTTCTGTCAATTTAGATGAATTTTCAACGAAAATATTACAAAGTTTGCAATGGACAACGTGACAGACCTGGTGACAGACCTCGTAACGGCGATGAGTTCAGCTTCTGTGAAGTATGCCACCGTACAAGGATTACGGTTGGTCCTCCATTCGGATTCCAAAATCACTTTTGTCTGTAGAGTTCATGGAGACCTTTTATGAAAATTACTATATTTTTCACGTCACGAAGACCTAATTCCAATCAGTTTCACCAAAAATTATGTAGTCATTTAATGACTTAGAGATAGAAGTTTTCAAAATTGACTAGCAGAGATGCATTCACGATCTGCGAGGAAATGTTGCTAGACTTAGATTTGGATTCGTACTTCTTCTGAATACTTGCCAAATAAGCCATATCGTCCGTTTCATTCGAACGAATTTGCTTCACTTTTAGACATTAAAAAGAGATTTTTCGAGGGACAAAGACAATTGCAAAATTTGCTTCTTTTGCGTCAGCCAGTTTCTCCCATCATGTCCACGTTAATTTACTCCTGGTCCCCCACGCCGTCACCTCACCAACTCCGGCGAGGCCGCGATTTTTGAGTGGGGTTCTTTTCGTCCCTTCGCGAGCGCGTGGCCAATCATAGCCAAGGCTCGGGGCCGACGAATTCAGGGCACCCGTGCGAATTTTTCCAGAGCCAGGACGCGCGCTCGAATTACGCCAAGCTTAGACAGATATCTCCACACAGATTCTTCTTTCCCTTCGTTATCCAGCAAACATGTTCAGACCAGCCATCAGAAACGTATGTAAGAATATTTTGTTTTCTTCTTTCGCCCAAAGGTGAAGCAAATATCAGTTCGGCTGGGAGATATCCGAAAATTTGCGCTTGAGCTCGGTAACATCGCAGGGTCCTTCGTATGCCCAATCACAGTGCCCGCATATAACCATCGTCCCATTGGCCAGCAATATGTCCACCAGTGTTGTCGTGGGTTTCCAAAAAAACATAAACGCCAAATAAGGATAGATTAGAGATCCGAGATTCCCGCAAAAAAATTGATGTCCTCTCTAAAGTGGACGGGCAAATGAGAGCTCAAACCGGCTAATTGACCCCTATGCTCGCACCTCGGCTCGGCTTGTTTTTAATCTAAATTAGTCGTAAACCCCGAATTATCTCGACAAAAACGGAAAGCAACTGGTGAGAATTGGAAGATCTCTGAATTCTTAACCGTTTCATTTTTCCTTCTCACACACAGCGCCATTACTATCTTCTCCAAGCCCCCTCACTAAAAACCCAATAACAAAATACTAACATTCAGATCCGCAGTCTCGCCACCGCCGCGTCCCCAGAGGCCGTCTTGCCAAAGAAGTACGGCGGCAAGTACACCGTCACTTTGATTCCTGGTGATGGTATCGGTAAGGAGATCACCGACTCCGTGCAGACCATCTTCAAGGACCAGAACGTGCCCATTGAGTGGGAAGTTGTGGACGTTTCCGGATTGTCCGAGGACTCACAGGGTGTCACCGAGGCCGTCAACTCCTTGAAGAGAAACAAGGTCGGTTTGAAGGGTATCTTGTACACTCCATCGACCCCACACGCCAAGTCGTTGAACGTCGCCTTGAGAAAGGAGTTGGACATTTTCGCGTCTTTGGTGTTGATCAAGAACATTCCCGGTGTCAAGTCCAGATTGGACGGAATTGACTTTGCCTTGGTCAGAGAGAACACCGAAGGTGAGTACTCTGGCTTGGAGCACTCGTCGTTCCCTGGTGTCGTCGAGTCGTTGAAGATCATGACCCGTTTCAAGTCGGAGAGAATCGCCAAGTTCGCTTTTGACTTCGCCAAGAAAAACAACCGTAAGCTCGTTACCGCGATCCACAAGGCCAACATCATGAAGTTGGGTGACGGTTTGTTCAGAACCACCGTCAAGGACGTTGCCCAGAACTACCCAGGTATCGAGGTGAGCGACTTGATTGTCGACAACGCCTCCATGCAGGCTGTCGCCAAGCCAGAGCAGTTCGACGTTTTGGTGACCCCTAACTTGTACGGTTCTATCCTTTCCAACATTGGTGCCGCTCTTGTCGGTGGCCCTGGTCTCGTGCCTGGTGCCAACTTCGGCCGTGAGTACGCCGTTTTTGAGCCTGGTTGCAGACACGTCGGTTTGGACATCAAGGGCCAGAACACCGCCAACCCTACCGCCATGATCTTGTCTGCGCTGATGTTGTTGAGACACTTGGGCTTGAACGAGCATGCCGACAAGATCTCCAAGGCAACTTACGACGTCATTGCCGAGGGTAGCGTGAGAACTAAGGACATTGGTGGTACTTCCTCCACCACCGAGTTCACCGACGCTATCGTTGCCAAGTTGAACGCTTAAATACGGAACTAAGACGTTTTTGTAAACCGAGCGGTGCCCTCTAGGTGCTATTTAGCTCACTATTTATCATGTATAGAAATTTATTCACACATCTGGATCTTATGCGCTTCGAAAAGGCCGCAGAAAAAGTCATCTCAGCTGCTGCAATCATCACTGCAGCTATCGTTTCTGTACGCCTCTTGTAATTAGTATTCAATCAACATCATCACAAAGGATGAAAATGCCACCAAGCTCGGTAAATCCAATACTAGCTTTAGCACCCAATTTGCCTTCTTCTATTTCCTTTTGATTTATTAAATCCGATTGCAGAAAACCAGACAGTGCGTCATTTGACGCGGGGCTGACAAAAAAGAAATTTCGGTATCTTGTCAATAAAAATCAAAAAAGAACAGCGATGATTTCGCCCAGGATCGAACTGGGGACGTTCTGCGTGTTAAGCAGATGCCATGACCAACTAGACCACGAAACCAGTGTTCGTTGCGATCAAAAACGGCCGCAAGACTATATAAAACAAGATGTTTGTGAATATTCGTTTTTGTGTATGTCCCATTTCGAGCGTGTGTAGATGGTTTTATGCATCAAAATTACGGGTATTCTCCCTAAATTAATCTTAAAGACTGCATTTAGACCTCAAGATAGCGCGAATCTTGCATGAGTCCTGAAAAGAAACTGTTGACCATTTTCTTATTTTCCATTCTCTTGAAAAAATATTTGCTGCTATTTCATGGAGATTGAATAGTGAAAGACGATAGACCGCTGAGAGTGAATGAGCCCATACATCTTTCACTCAAGAAGGAGAGGCGTATCAAGCTGGGCTATTTTTGCTGAGGTTCAGCGTGAGATAGCTCGTGGTTGGACACTTGGTATTGTCTCTGGGGCCGGCTAGATTCGTAGCCAGGCATGATTAAAGGTTTTATGTGTAATTTATTATATAGTTTTGCTAATGGAAGGTAGAAATACCGGCCAAAAGCGTCCTCTAATCTGATGCATCTACCAAAAAAAAAAAAAAAAAAAAAAAAGTCAACAGATGCAAAGGTTTCTCTTCATTAAGTGACCTCGCTCTAAGGAGTGGCGGAATCTTTTGAGCTTTCCAACCCTAGGAAAATTGAATTTGAAATTGGCATCATCAACCTATGAACAATTGAACAACAATAATTTGCGCGTATCTGCG
This sequence comes from Metschnikowia chrysomelidarum, assembly GCA_030582795.1. Lineage (NCBI taxonomy): Eukaryota > Fungi > Ascomycota > Pichiomycetes > Serinales > Metschnikowiaceae > Metschnikowia > Metschnikowia chrysomelidarum. The sequence goes on along the minus strand of JAJMGZ010000269.1, from coordinate 15,845 downwards.
TCGGCTATACATTCTGAAGCAACGAGGGGCATGAGGGAGTGATTGTTCAACCTCTGTTACCCAGGAGAATGCGAAAAATCTTGGAAAGTGTAGAGCTGCGAATAGGTTGACAACACCAAAGGACGTGGGAATAGTGGGGGAATATTAAAGGCTTAATAAAGTCGAAACGCCCTCATTTCTCCTTTATTGATACAGGTAAGTTTTCACTTTTTGCAATTCTTTTCAGTAATCTGGGTTCATGTAATATAATGTGTTTAATGTAGAAAAAAAAGAGCAAGACGTGTTTGTGAGAAAAAGATCGTAAAGCCCTTACTTGAAGGTTTCCTTATCAACAAAAAACAAAAGAAGAAAAAACTCTTGATTTGATAGGTCAACCAAGAGATAGGTAAATAATTCAAAGCTTCATCGAAGAATTCTTCAGTTCCTCATGGCGTCAGGTCACGTGCTCCACGATCGCGGGCTATCTGTGAATATTCAGAGGAAAATCATCTAGATCCCAGTGCCAAAGCAAATAAAAAATCCTCCGTTCTCTAATGAGGACCTTGGCATTCCAAGGGATCAATCAATCCTTTGGAGAGGCATTTTCAAACAGCGCTGCTTGGCAACGTGCTCGCTCGGAGTTGCCCGAAAAAAGCTCTCACGTTGGCGCGACTTTTATTAGCCAGTCCGAGTCATATTCTGACGAAAGAATCATAACGGTCCAGACTCCCACAATAGAATGCAAGCAATCGCCATTTAAATCCATAGTAAAATGCTCAGATCCACCGAATTAATCAACATGCTGAATTCTCTACCAAAATACAAAAAAATTGCGAAAATACACTTCCACTCATTCTGGCTTGGCACCATCAGAAGAGTCATAGGACTCAACGCGCGCGGGCTGTGTGCAGTCGCATTCCTGATTACAGGCAGTGTATAAATCTGGCCAGTGCCCTCATGGCTTGCGCCCAGGTTTTTCCCGTTTGGTTTAACGGAGTCCGTTCATTCCTTTGCTGTACCCAAAGGTCTATAAACTTTAAAATCTCAAATATCGTGCTATTATGTGTGACGTCGTGTTAGGATCCCAATGGGGAGACGAAGGTAAGGGCAAATTAGTCGACATCTTATGTGAAGACATCGAGGTTTGCGCCCGTTGCCAAGGTGGAAACAACGCCGGCCACACGATTGTCGTGGGCGAAACCAAGTACGATTTCCACATGCTTCCCTCCGGTCTTGTCAACCCTAAATGTTTGAACTTGGTTGGTTCCGGTGTGGTGATCCACGTGCCCTCGTTGTTCGAGGAGTTGGAGAACTTGGAGAAGAAGGGTTTGCACTGCAGAGACCGTCTTTTCATCTCGTCGAGAGCTCATCTTGTCTTTGATTTCCACCAGAGAACCGATAAATTGAAGGAGGCCGAGCTTTCTCAAAACAAAAAGTCGATTGGTACTACCGGAAAGGGTATTGGTCCAACTTACTCGACCAAGGCGTCCAGATCCGGTATCAGAGTGCACCATTTGGTGTCGGAGGAGCCTGAGCTGTGGGAGGAATTCAAATTGAGATACCACCGTCTTATCGAGTCCAGATACAAGCGTTATGGTGAATTTGACTACGATGTCGAGGCCGAGTTGGCCCGCTACGAGAAATACCGCGAGACTTTGCGTCCTTTTGTAGTCGACTCCGTTGACTTCATGCACAAGGCCATCGCCGAAAACAAGAAGATCTTGGTCGAGGGTGCCAATGCCTTGATGTTGGACTTGGACTTCGGTACTTACCCATACGTGACATCATCTGCCACCGGTATTGGTGGTGTTTTGACTGGATTGGGTCTTCCACCAAGAACGATCCGTAACGTTTACGGTGTGGTGAAGGCATATACTACCAGAGTGGGCGAGGGTCCATTTCCATCCGAACAATTGAACCAGAACGGCGAGACCTTGCAGCAGGTTGGTGCCGAGTACGGTGTCACCACTGGTAGAAAGAGACGTTGTGGATGGTTGGACTTGGTCGTGTTGAAATACTCGAATGCGATCAACGGATACACTCACTTGAACATCACCAAGTTGGACGTTTTGGACTCATTCAAAGAGATCCAGGTCGCGGTCGCTTACCACTACAAGGGTCAGAAATTGGCCTCTTTCCCCGAGGACTTGAACGTGTTGGCCAAGGTCGATGTCGAGTACGTGACGTTGCCCGGTTGGGAGCAGGATATCTCGAAAATCACCGAGTACGCCGACTTGCCCGAGAACGCCAAGAAGTACTTGGACTACATCGAGAACTTCTTGAACGTGCCTGTCAAATGGGTCGGTGTCGGTCCAGCACGTGAGTCGATGTTGGTGAAGCAGTAAATGCATGGATTATAAGGGTTTAGCGAGGTTTTTTACGAATAAATTACATTAGAGAAGTGCGAAGTATCTGTAGGATTGTATCTCTAGAGATCTCACCCCCGAAGCGAAATTTGATTAAAAGGGCCCGAGTTCGGCCAACGCCTTTCAAGTGAAATTGACAGGCTGACATTCCTGAATGTATAATTGATTTCTACTCGAGTTTGGAAATACAATTAAAGGTTGAATTGACTGCGAATTGCGAAACCTTTTCCGGGCGTGCGCCAAGCTTTTCGGACCTCACCTCTCAAATCTCATATATGGTTTGCAACATAGACAACTTCAATTTCACACGAGTTAGATAATGATGCATTCTATGCCAAGTATTATAAAATGGGATGTGGAAAGAGCGAAACATTCCACTTCATACAATACCTCTTTCGAGCCAACTGGCGAAAAAAAGTATCACGATGATTTTCTCATGCCTTTGCAAATTTCTTTTTGACAAGACGTGAAAATTCGACAGTCACTTTCCTTGGCGCGGCGTATCAAGGCATAGGTGCGATGGCGCCCTCGAGAAAACGTGGGCTGAAATTCGGCTCTTTTTTCTCGGCCCTAATTTTCTTTTGCGCTGCCAATTTGCCTACCCCGCGACACAAGGATCAGAGCCAGCAAGGCAGGACGCTGCTGGAATTTCAGAGCTTGACAAGTTCTGACATAGACTCTTCTGGAATGATTGGCTAATTTAATTATAAAAACCTATTTTTTATTCCCTAAATCTCCTATTTTTCGCTCAATTTCCCCTGGCAATTGTTCGTGTGCTGCTATCTTTGTATGCCGTCCTGGAGTATGCGTCGCACGAGTTGACGCGGTGCGGCATCTCGCAGCAAAGCCTGGAGGTCAAATACTCCATACTTTCCCTCATCATCGACAATTGTGCAATATTTTTCAGCCTCTTATTTAACGCGATCTATCCAACCTTTCCCAATTTTTGCATCCTATTGCAATTGACAATCGATCGCACATCCAAATCCAAAAATGTCGTCCAAAGACGAGAAGCCAGTGGAGATCGTCGAGATCGAAGAGGTCCACGAAGTCATTGAAATCATGGAATCTGAACCTACACAGACCGAGCTGCTTTTGTGGCAAAAGATTCTTGGTGTCATTCTCGTTGTGGCGAACATCGCGGTCCGCATTTACCTGGCGCTCTATATGATCATTTCCGACTGCGATGAAACCTACAATTACTGGGAGCCTCTCAATTTAATTTTCCGGGGATTTGGCAAACAAACATGGGAGTACTCACCTGCGTATGCACTCAGGTCGTACGTGTACTTGATTCCGTACTATCTTGTGACGTTCCCCTTCCGGGACTTTGATTTCTTGACTTCAGCCAAGTTTCCCCCATACTACTACTTCTACTTCATCAGGATCGTGGGCTTAGGTGGCTTCACGGCGTTCACCGAGTTCAAATTGTGGCGCTCTTTGCAAAAGAACTACAGCCTTCATATCGCCAATTGGTACCTTTTCTTTTCGACTTTTGCCCCAGGCATGAGCCATGCAAGTATCGCACTTTTGCCATCGTCTTTCGCCATGGGCTGGGTCTCGTGGGCTACCGCACATGCACTCACTGCTATTACATTCAATAACGAATCCAGTGTGATTACATGGCCCACGATTTTCTCGAGCGCCTGCTACACTATTTCCGGATTGGTCGGCTGGCCGTTTTCTTTGGCCTTAGCTGCACCTTTTGGTATTTTTACCGCCAAAATCCGCTCGCAGACCCCACCCATGATGAAGATTGTGATTCTTAGTTCGTTTTTCATTGCTGCCGTTTTCGCGCTCATTTTGTTCGTGGACTCTTTTTTCTACAATAGAACGCTTCTTTTCGTGCCGATCAATATTGTGCTTTACAATGTCTTTGCTGCCGATGGCGAAGGACCCGAGATTTTTGGAGTCGAGCCATTCTCTTACTACCCCAAGAATCTCTTGTTAAATTTCAATGCAGTGTTCGTTTTGGGATACCTCGGTATTTTCGCCAATATGGTGTGGTCGTCACAAAAACTTAAGAGTGCTCCAGGTGTATCCTTGCCCCTCTTGCTCTGGAGTGCGGTCTTTTCCCGCCAGGCTCATAAGGAAGAGCGCTTCTTATACCCGATTTACCCCTTGATTTGCGTCTCTGCGGCAATTTTCACATCGAGTTTGCTCCAATTCACCAAGAAGAAGCTCGGGCTGAGATTTTTCCCCAGACTTCTTCTGTGGGGATTTATGGCAGTCTACGTATTGGTATCGGTATTAAGAATCTTGAATCTTGTTGAGAACTATAGCGCGCCGCTTTTTACAGCCAAGGCGCTTCACGCTGACGCCGTGCTGCTGCCAAGTGCAGTTACACAGAACGTGTGCATTGGCCGCGAATGGTATCATTTCCCCACGTCGTTTTTCCTTCCTGACAACTACCGATTGCGCTTTGTGCAGAGCGGCTTTAACGGGCTCTTACCTGGCGATTTTGCCGAGAACGGTGGATTCAGAAGTGCTGCATCCGCTTTTCCGGCCGGCATGAACACGAAGAATCAGTTCTCTCCAGATAAAGTCACGCCGTTTGAGAAGTGCGACTATTACATCGACAATTCCGGGCCCATCGATGTGGAGATTGGCGAGCCGCACGTGTTTTCTGTAGTCGACGGCGAGATTGTAACTGATCCTAAGTGGGAAGTGCTCAGCTGCCAGAAGATCATCAGACCCGACGGACAAAGCTCTGGTATCGGCCGTATATTGTATGTGCCGGAGGCGGCGCGGTCTGTGGTTCCGTACGATGTGGAACAGATGGAATACTGTGTGTTCAAGAGAAAGTAGACTTTTTGATAACGAATTATATTCTTACGACACCTCACCAATTAATCAAAAATTTACAAAGCCATTCTGTTTTTATGTCTCTTATCCATTAAATTCGCTCTAACTACGTCTCCTATATTACATCTCCTCCACTACAAATCGTCATCGAAGTACTCGTCGAGCGCTTTTTTCGACTGCAGAAAGCCATCCTGGGCCTTCTCCATCGCATCCTCGATTAGTTTGACCCACACGCTGTCGTCTGATTCATCGTCAGCCACTTCGGTAGACGATCCTGCAGACAAGCCGTCGGCAGCCACCGACTCTCCTGCCGTCAATTCAGCGGTTGTGTCTGTTGACGTTTCCGATGAGGCTCCAGATTTCTTCTCTGGCAATGTGAAGTTGTCGAAATTGTTCTTGTGGCCGTAGTTCTGGATCCGCTCACACTGTTCGGCGATCGTGGTCAAACCCAAGGCTGCTGCCAGGCCTTTCAAATAGTGTCCCAATGACGACAATTTGTCTAGGTTCTGTGTGCTTACGTTCTCGTCAATCTCTTTAAAGGTGTCCTTGAACTGGTCCACAAAAGTCTGGAACAATCCTTTAGAAAAGCCTTCTTCGTCCTCGTCCATTGCGACCAACTCTGAAAAGACCTGCCAGTCAACAAGTCCGCTTTTTTGCAAGACCTCGCTTTTTTGGTCCGACATGATGCGTTGTGTAGTGATTTGGGTTGTGCTTGCTGTTTTCTCCAGAGACTCCTTGAAGCAGAAATCAGCAAGGGAAATATGATTGTATGGCGTAAAGAGTCAAATGTAAACGAAAGTAAGGACTCCTGAGCTAGTCAATATTGCTTGGGTTTCAATGAACAAAACACTTCTTCAATCTAGTGATTTAATGTGACGATCGTTCAAGTCCGAGCCTAGTTATCTTGCCGCTGGCTCTGTTCTTGACTTAGTGGTTTATTTCAAAATATAAACCCACTGATTCTGAGGGGAAGTATTCAGAAACTATAATATATAGAAAGCCTCGAATATGGACGGCGTTTTGGTGTGGAGAAATGGATTGAAATATGAAAAAAATTCGGTCTGGACGTCCAGCAGAAGCCGTGTGGGTGGTGTGAGCCTGGAGTGCGAACGACCTGCGAAACTTCGAGATTTCTCAGCTACGTCACTTGGTCTAAGCCCGAAAGCAACGGGGAATATGACAATGGAATGCGAAAAAAAAACAAAGAAATTTGATTTTTTGCACGAAAGAAAGAGGTTTAACCCGATTAGATTGAAACAAAAAAAAAAAAAATTACATTTCCATTTGTCGGCGGTAGAATATGTCCTGAGAGATTGGGTTGACAATCGGAGTTAGGACCGCGCCGGGCGCATGGCGCGAGACCGCGAATAATGGTCGAAGGGGTGAAATTCCAGCCACAATCATTCGGACAGCAATCGCGAAAAGCTTGAGTTTGTTTTGCAATTCTGAACAATTCCCGTGACGCGTCTAAAAAATGAATCTCGCTTTTTTATTTTGGGCGTGTCGATGAATGGCAGGGGCTGGGTTCGGGCCGCGCAATCGCACTAAATTCTAGACCGCTCTCGGGTCATTTCATGATGGAGCAGCACGATGGCGAAGAAAGACTCCGCCACAAAAGCATAATTATGACACACAAGTAGAAGAAAAGAGTTTTTTTTAACCTTAATTGACAACCTTATTGAAAAAAAAATTGCTATAATGTATAATCAATGAGGTTTTCGTGATTAGGTTTTCTGATCACGATCGGCGCCGAGATTAGGACGCATGCCGCGAGACCAATTAGTGTATGCTACACGGGAAATTTTCTGGTCGAATTTACCGTGGATCAGAGGTACTTTCGCGAATAAGCTGACTGAAATAGTCTGGCTGCGAACCAATATTTCTTGTTTATTACTCTCGTTGCGTCTATAAATTATTGCGAATGGTTCATCTCGCGAAAGAGCCAAGAATATCTGCTCAAGCGAGAAATATGCGGTCCTACCCAGACCACACGTGCAGAAACTCGCGTTGGCAGATACTTTTTGCGTTATTCCCTTTTTGTCCTGAGCTTCCAATCTTTATCCCCTAGAATTAAGTTTTTTCCGGGGATGCGCCGCTGAGTGGAATTTCAAAATTAGCGCAGGTAACCGCCCGTTTCACCCACATACCCCGCGACGTTACCGGCTACGCAATGGTTACGTACACGGGGTCTAGAACCTCCGACCTTAAAAATTAGGTTTGAAAATTATTGAACGCGTGGGAAAATTACTTAAATTGAGAGTAACAAGGTCAAATTTGTTTCAAAAACTCACGTTCGATACATTCCAATTACGCCTTCCACGTTTGTAACATTCATTACCTATTTTTTTATCAGTGAGACATCGTACGATCGACCGAACTGAGCCGATAAATTGCTGGTTTTCTCGAAAGAAGAGAGTCGCAAAAAGTAACACGGGGGTAAATGTTCGCAGTATAGTTCCCTGGCCGTCAAAGCTCGTCTATTTACTCATTTCTCAATGAAGAATCATTGTGTCGCTTGCTATTCTTCCGACGCTCGGTCGCCATTCACTGAACATGCGCACGTGATCTGGAACCACTATTGCATTTCGCGCATAAAGATAAACGAGGCTGCATATCCTTTGCAACCATGCTGGCAACATTCCTGAATTGGCCAAAAAGATACCCAAAATCGATAAATTATTTGGTGTTCTCTCAAAAGCCTAGAAATTTTAGACAGGGAGGAAAATGTACTCTTCGAAATTTCGCCTAGTGTGAAAATCTTTGATTGCATTTGCAGGCAAATGTTGCAAGAGCTGGAGTCAGGGACTCTCTGCTGCTCCCAACTGATACGGATAGGTAAGATTCTACTTTTCATGTGGCTACATGGTAAATGCTTCCAAATCTTTCGATCCTTCGATCCCAGAGCAAGAGCGAGTTAACAACCAAAAACGCGGAGTTCCCGGTCAGCGTGAAGTATAAAATGTAATCTATGTAGGCACCCAGAGAGGGTTTATTCGATTCCAGACTCATGAGACATTAAATAGATAAATCTTGTAGCTTTCAAGGAACTCGATGAGAAAATTTTCAGTTGTTTATGAAACAAACGTTGTCTTGGTCGCTATTGAGATCTAATCCCTTGGCCAAAGGCATGAGGCACTGTCATCTGAGTTCTAGAAAAATATCCATATTTTAAAGTGAGTTTGTAATTATAAATAACATGCCCATTTTCATACAGCAAGAATATCGCAGATTATTCACTTATATTTTTTGTCAGATGCAATCCGCGCCCTGATTTAGCTCGCTATTTGCCCACAGCTTGATTTTCCCACAAAAAAGCAAAAGGTGTCACAGAACAGAATATCATTCAAAAATTTAGTTTGAATGAGAAGAAGGAATTCAATATAATTTTATTTCTAAGTACGAATAATTTCTCTTGTCTCTCTTCGTATAGACAAGAAGTGGCAGCCCACCAAAAGATAATTGTTGCAAATGGGTATTAGTGCTCGAGGCATTAGACCCCGCAACCAAGATATTTTGAATAAAGCCGGGTACAGGGAGGTATATGGAGAGAAATATCCTAAATTGGCGGACTTGAACTATCAACTGTCAGATACTGGGGCTACAAATAATGGGGAAAAACTTCCGCAGAGGCCAGTTGACTCGAGTATCGTTCTTACGAGGGAAAAGTCCTCCAATATCACCAGCCCCAAATTGAAATTTCTCAACTCTTCCCCAAGAACTCAAGTAGAGTTTTTGCCGATAAATGGTACGAGCCCCGTACAAAGTCTGCAATCTGCCTTCATTGACGAATATGACATGGAAAGCCCTCTCAGGTCTCAAGATAGTTACGACACAGCTGACGAGAGCACGAGCCAGGGCTCGATCGAGCCTGCCGTAATTCAAAATATGAAAGAATTGTCTCCATTAAAAAAGAAAAGTGCCTTGGTTAATAACAGAGCACAAGACATTCACGACAACCCAGTTAAAACTAAGGCTGAAGAAAGTAACGACATCAGCGGGCTCTCCAGCCAAGATGAAGATGATTTTGCAGTGGAATCCGAAATGCCAGTTTCATCAATGAATAAGAATTCTTTACCCACTCAAAAGGCTGACCGAAATGAAAGAGCCACAGATGAAACGAGCTCTCCTCCTATATCTGGAGCGTCTCGTGTTTCCAAGCGGATCAAAGTAGCCCCGCTTGATTATTGGCGAAACGAACGTATTCAGTACACAAAGGAGATTGGAGTCATCCAAGATGATGCACCTCGAGAGTTGCGTCGGAGCATCCGAAATATTCCTTGACAAACGATTTCAAACGTGATACGCCATCCTGATGTATCATATCAAGAGGGAATGAGACTGCAGGAGCGGAAGCAGAAATCGAGCAGGCTGAATGAAAATCATAGGAAATCGACGGTCTCCCCCGATTTGAAGTGGGTCAAGCAAGGCGAGCTCACGAGTGAAGTCACCTTGAAGGATGGAAAGAAGGCCAATCTAGTTGTGGCGCAGACCTTCGATCAAGTGAGATTTCGCCCGCGTTCAAGAGAACTCTTTGGGGATGAAATTTTTCAAGAAGCAATTGGGTTTGACGAATTGGCACCAGGATCAGAAGGTGTTGTCGAAATTCCCGCAGGAAGTCGTAAGGAGTTATCGCGCAGCCAGGATCATCGGCTTGTCTTCTACGTAATTCAAGGGGAGCTTAAGGTCACCCTCAATTCGAACAGATTCCTGGTGACGGAGGGCTGCACATTCCAAATTCCCGAAAACAATCTTTACGGCTTCGTAAATTTGAGGCAAGAAACCGTCAAAGTTATTTTTTCTCGATTTCGAGTGTCTGCTCATTAAACAAATGAACATCCGGTGCGTTCAATCTTAGGAATAGATTGATCTTTTATAAAAAGGTTTCAAGAATTCAAAAAGCGAGAGTATTATGATCGATTGAGTGTACTTGCTACTTGTCTCCTCTGGAAAAATCACCATTGGCGCGAAAACGGTAAGGAAGCGAGAAAACTTTTTTGGAGTCCTATTTTCGAGGAGGAAAGAGAAGAAAAAGATTACAACATCCATTTACTAAAAATAAAATATGTCACAACCTCGGGATTTGCGAGGCCAATGCCCGTACAGAGCTCTGTGCCCGATTAAAGCGGATGTGAAAAATTCTTTTCACATCATGAGAAACATTTTCGAGCTGATCGAATCTCTCTTTCCAGTATTGTAAAACCCTACTTAGCTCGCCAACATGTTCGATGAGCTGGCTCGGATTGGAAAGATCTGGCTCGCCATGATTCGTGTATCCGGCATAAACACGTACGTTCAACTCGATAGTCTTATAGACTAGGCGCGAGCCCGGAACGTTCATTACGCTCCAATGCTTCAACATACGCATAGAATATGATGTTACTTCGTATAAGTGGCTAGCGAATTTGTATGCCCTTTCAATTGACTGTAGCTGCGACGCATCATAAACATCCCCGATGGTTTGTGCCTGTCGTCTGCGCTCTGCTGCTACACTCTCTGAAATGTCTCTGAAGTCCAATAATAATCGGTCAAGCGCCATAATAAACCCCTGTACATCAAAATTTCTTTTAGAGATATATTTTTTAATTTTCTGTACAAAATTGGTGATCTGGACCACAAGCTCCGCGGGATCATGGGAGCTCTGAATGTCTCGCTTCGAAAGATCTTTAATGTCATTAGGCTCAAGCTGTAGCACACAACAGTTCTTATTAGCTTTCGAGCTGTGATTTTGAATCACTGCAAATGTATCGTATGCTCGTATCTGATCTTGATGGATTGAGCAGAAAACAAGGGCTGCAAAAAATATGCAATTGAGATGCATTTCTTGCGAAAGAGAAAGACTGTATAAAATCACAGAGTCACTATACTAAGCGTAACAATCAGAGTCTCTAGACGATAATTTACGATCATTTTATACTTGTACTCTATGAAATTGCGGGAATTCTTCTCAAAACATCGTTTCATGCGAGAGTTTCATGCGAGCGTTCGACTCAAATGAGAAGAGCCTGTAGCGTAAAAGTGAGTTGCTCGGTAGCGTCAATTTATGAGGTTCGATAAAATTCATGAATGATTTAGTAAAGTCTCCTGACTTTTTATTTCTGGATAGTGTGTTCACCAAGAGATGGCTGAAGTAATGGGCCTCTTGAAAGTAATCTTCTAAGAGCAAAAAACGTATTTTTGAAACGGGTATGAAATTCTGGATTGGTATTTTTCATGAAAACAATGGAGCTACATTCATTCAAGAGACATGAATGCACATTGAAGTTCACTATGTTTTGACAGCTTAAGGAACGAATTCTCAAAAAAATCATTGATTTTAGCAAAGACGGCATTTCACACAGAAATGTCGTGAAGTATCAATGCGGAAAACAAATGTGATTGCAGTTCTGATTGCAAAAGAAAGTTCAGTTATGTGAACCTTCCTTAGATAAAATATGTATTTTGATACCTGAGTGAATTTCGAACCGCAAATTCTTTAAACTCTCGCGCAAGGTATTTCAAGCGCTATGTTTTGCTATCGTGGATCTGAAATGACTTTCTTTGATATTTCAATTGATGAAAGTCCGAGAAGCCGCGTAGGTATACCAAAGATGCCGCAATGGGGTGATAAAATCTCTCGAAATCGGCTTGGATTTTGAGCGGAACTGTTTCGGAGATCAATTTGAAGCGACCTTCCCAAGTATACAAAGAGTGAAGCAACTCACCGAGCATTCTGCCAACATCTTTATTATCGAAGTCAAGTGATCCATCTGAAGCGTGCAATCCAAGAATTCTTACTTCTAGTTCGATCACCTTGTAAACCAAGCGGCTTCCCGGGATCTGTACGTGACTGTAGTAAAACAATTTTTCCGTGCAACCAACCATTTCTTCGAATGTTTGCTTCAAAAATAGAAGCAGCTGCTTAGTTTTTGAAGTTAAACTTTTATCAAATTGTAGAGTTTCTGCTTCAGCTAGAAGCTCAGAAATGAAGGATGCGTGTTTCTTAGCCAGCATCACGAAACCATGAATATCGAAGCTATATGCGGATATGTGGGACATTAATGCGTGAAAAATAGCACGGATGCTTTTCTTGACACTTGTTTCGGTGATTTTCATAGAAGATCCCCCACTTTCCAACACTCGTTTCCATGAAGTAGTACTGGTGAGATTCTGATTGGGATTCAACGTCCTGGCAATGGTATCAATTTTACCAAGATATGGTGGCTCAAAGAGACACTCCATTGGATCAGATCTCTCTTCTTCATGCATCATGGGTGCGACAAAAGCAAAAAGTAGTTGAAAAAGAATTAAGCAATGTGGATTATGCATCTGTTCGTGACGTGAACAGGCTCAATGGCGACTTTTGAGAAGCAAGCTACTCTTATACTCTGTTTTCCAATCTGAGTAATTTTTACATGCCCGCTAATTTGACATGGACGTGGTTGAATGTCTGTAATGCGAAGTAGTGTTAACTCTTGATCACTCAGATCCAGTTTCGCTTTTCGGCTTCCTAAAAGAGAGCCTTAATAACGGAAAATCTCAATCAAAACTTCAAGCTTTGAGAAAGCTCTGTCGTCTCACAAGTTGATTGAAAGTCTGAGATCGAAGCCATTCCAATCCTTGAACTGATCGTGAACCAGCACCTGAAACAAGGATCCAAAGAAACTTATCCACCCTCAGAAATAGAGAAAGACCTGTAACCAAGATTCACATCGCAAAATTTTCAATTCATGTATCAGTTGTGAAATCGTTCTATCTTGCAATACGGACGGTTTGCTTGTCATGCTGAATGTTCTATGTGTATCAATTCTATCACAGGTCTATCATATACTGAGTTCTAATGTCTACTGGGTCAATTCAAACAAGTCTCCCAACTTGTTTGCATAGTAAGTTGGCGCCTCCGCTTCAGCCAACGCTTTCACGCCTTCTTCGGTTTCAATTCCTGTCAAAACGAGCAAAGTGTCAAGGCCTCCATCACGACCAAACTTCATGTCGGTATTCAAGCGGTCTCCCACCATAAGCCCCTTTTTGGGATTTGCCCCGAGACCTGGGTTTACCGCCAAAATCAGCTGCATCATCAGCTGGTTGGGTTTACCGCAAATTGCGTCCGGTTTACGGCCACTTGCGAAACTAACGGTCTCCACAATCAGTCCGGCACCGATCAAGAGTCTGCCTTTAGAAGGGAATGTCAGGTCGATGTTGGTGGCTACAAACGGAATCAGTTTGTTTTCCTTCAAGAGGTACTGCATCGTGGTCGAGAGCTTCAAGTAGTTCAAGTTCGTCGTCAAACCGGCCACCACACACCCGACTTCAGAGTCAAGCTCGGTAAGCATAGTGTGGTCTGGATTAAACGAGACGCCATCTTCCACGAGCCGCGGGTCGGTTCCGCCTACAGTCTCGTAGCCCAATTCATGCAATTCGGTCTCGATACCGGATTCGCCCAATACCCACACTTTCTTCGACTTTGGCAATTGCAAAATCTTGTCTACATATACCGCCAGCGCGTAACTCGAGCCGAAAACCTCCAGCTTTTGGATGCCGTCGATGCCGAGCTTGGCGAACTTGGAGAGGTAATCCTTACGTGCTTTCGTCGAGTTGTTCGTGACGAAAATCACGGTTTTGCCGAGTGTTTTCAAAAGCGCAAGCGTCTCGGCCACAGATGGCAAGAGGTGGTCGCCAAGCCAAATGACACCATCACAGTCGAAGAGAAAGTAATCGTAGCTATCCAAAATGGCCTGTGCCTTTTCCTTGGACGTGATATGCGAGGACATTGAAAGTATTCTGAAGATTATTAGAGAGCTTACTCGAGTTCAAAAAATTGTTCAAAGGAGCGAAAGTTGGAAGCCAAGCGAAGAAATTGGTGGAAATTTCTGGCGGGCAAAAAGTGATCTGGCGATTAATTGAGGTCGGCTCGCGATCGGCCCGCGAATTCGGCCGGTGGGCCTGGTGTGCCCCGCAAGTCGGAATTATCAGCGCGTAGGAGTGAATATGACAAAGAAAATAGGTCAAATCTGCGAAAACGATTATCAATGGCGAAAATTTTTTTCACCCACTTGATCTTGAAATATATTTTTCCTGGCGAACAGACTCAGTTTGTATGGATGGGGAAATGTAGCATGTGGCTACCGTAGAAAATATACGGTCTAATTTCAAGATCTGGCGCCATTCATTCAAACTTCGGCTGCATTTTTTTTTTGCAATTTGGTGTATGAAATTATCTGGCAATTATTTGATACCCACTTGTCCACTTTTACAGCCATATAGTCAGCGCACAGACAGATTTTAGAAATTCCAGCCGCTTTTGTACTTCGCAACCACATCATCACGTTTGTTAGGTTCGATAGTTTCGAAGTACACTTTGGATAATTGCTTATTGACAATAAAATTCGAGAAAAATCAATCTGGCCTTCCAACCACAAGTGAGTGGAAAGCCAACGTTCAAATATCTATGTAGAAATAGCCGACTTAGAGCCCGCCAAGAAGCCAGCACGATGAACAAACAGAAAATAGGGTCACACTGAGCATACATGTGAGATAAAGACGCCCAACGGCTTTTGACAGGAACTCGCCTTTATGGGATACTTTTGAAGGTTCGCGAGATGATTTTAAAAGATTAGGAATTGCCATGGTCAGGATCCAGAGATATCCACATGGTTGAATGACCCATACATTTATAGGGAATCTGTCAGATCCAGGCTTACTAAATAACATGCTCGTAGATAAATCGATTATCAGTGTATAGATAGCTTACTTGTCTTCCGTTCCACAATGGTGGACACGAGACATATTTATATACCAATCGGTGCGAGCATGGAATGATCGAGAAATAATTTCAGAGCTGTAATAAGAACAATGGATCGGGCAAGCGTGAAACGGGAAGGTCGAGCATGAAATGAACAATCCAAGTCGGGCTGTATTTCACCATAAAGGGAAACCAATACACTAACAGGCCACGTGGATGCCCATTGGTCTCACAGAATCATGTTTGAGCTGAGAATTTAGTAGCGTCTCACCGAAGGGAGGAATGCCTTATGTAAGTGATGATGATACAGTGCAAGAAAGAGACGAGAAGACGAGGCATGTGGAGTACGCGAGTCCCAGCTAAGTTCAGCGCAAGCCATAGAAGACCGATTTATGAGGCCATCATGAATCGGGCCCTTGACAGGCATGATAATAAATGAGTTGCGAATTTCTTTCCTTCCATACATCTAAAAAATGCGCAATATCTAGTAGTCATTGACGGATCAGTAGATATACATATAGATATTTCCAAACCTGGCATTTGAAGATAATGCCACGATGACCTTCATTCCACAAAGGTTGTATTGTGCACATTTTGAGACTGGATCGTGCAACTTATTGTTAAGACACTCTTGCCATGTCTCTACGACGGAGAGACTGGGCAAGCTTTGGGAATCTTCCGCAAGATCAGACTTGCTTTGATCTAATAGTTCTTCCTTATCCTCACCTGCTTGGCATTACACAAAGTTGGCGGGAAGAATTCTCAGGAAGATTCAAAATTACGGAACATTGGATACTCGTTGTCCTAGTTTGGCATCGCGACAAAAGTTATTTATTGCGGCATATTTCGTAAAGTAAGTCAAAAATGACCACTGTATAAATAGGGCACTCATTTGTTTCCTGGAAGTGTTGGGAAGTTTCGCCATCATGGGTTCGAAAATCATGTGGATGTTCATACAGCTCCTTTTCTTCTGCCAC
>JAJMGZ010000268.1:0-55523 GCA_030582795.1 Metschnikowia chrysomelidarum | reverse complement strand
TGAAAGACACCCTGTGAAATTCTCATTTAACGTCTATTACAAAGGTCTATAAACAAAAAGCGAGTGGTTCATTTACGTGATTCCTGGAGGAGGCGCCTCGAACTCAAATGAAGGTATCTTCAATATCGCCGCACGAGTATAGTCCCCAAACAGATTATTCTCGTCCAGAAACTTCGCCAAACGGAGATAAATGGGGGTATTGTCTTCACTTTTCAAGAGCGGTTTGAATCCCTCATTTGTACTCAAGAGTTGAACTATATCAACCGTGCCATTTGAATCACCGCGGAATGTCTCTATATCATTGATTAACAATGAAATCTTTGACGCACTCGAGGTGATATTGGTGGGGAGGACCGAACCATCAGCGTTTTTCAAATCCCAGTAGAGAAGACCAGAATCGAATTTCGTGATATCTGGAGTGGCAATTCGCCCCAGAGGCTCGCCTCTCAAGAGGGAGAAATCGGTCTCCGCTATCGAAGCATAGCCCCATCTGGCGACTCCCGAGAGAAACAAGCCAAGAAGAATACCCTGAAATGCATATGCTGTGCGACCTCTCGTGGAACAGCCGGGGATGAAAATAAGGCCGAAGATATAGTGATGGATCCGAAGGGTGAGGCCTGGTAAATTTCCAAGGAGGAATAGACCGCCGAAAATCATAACATACACCAGAATTAGTTTCCAAAGCCGACCCAGGAGCCACACATAATATGCCTGAGCCACAACACAAAAGATCAAGATCAGTGCAACAATACTGACCGTGAGAAGCGCACCCGGCTGTACTTGTAAGTCGTGCCATGTGAGTCGATCCACCGGGAGGCGGTCAAATGTGACATTGTTAAGAATCCCAAGCCAAAAAAATGGGTACCAAAGCAATAAGCGAGTGACCGGCGATTCTTCTGTCAGAAGCGTTTCTTTGAAGTGCGAAATTTCGCTCTCATAAGATTCATCGCGGACAGTTTCCGCCAGCGAAGGCCGCGAATATACATTGTCCACCGTTTCAAAAGTACGCTTGACACTAAGTTTCCAAAGGGCGAACAAGACAAAGCACGTGGGAAGAAAGCGTTCAAGGCCAAGCGAGATGAGCTGATAGAAAGATTCGGGGTTCTCGGGTTCGACCAATACCGGCGGATCGGTCGCCGTAACGATTGTCCAAAACCCTGTTATGGTTAGCGTCCAAAAAAAAGCAATACCGGGAGCGAAAAAGACGACTGGGGCCCCCAAAATCACATTGACAATCAATACCAAAAGTCTAGGATCATAGCAATGGCTGGGTATTTGTGCCAACAGCTTGAACACGTATGAAAGCGGAAAAAATGAGCCAAACTCAATCGAGTCAGAAACACCATAATGGCCCTTCTCGGAGCCGAAATTCGATTGCGGGCCGCTAGAATAGGATATAGCGGCACATCCACCAAAAAACGGAGACACTACCCCAGAGTGAATCGCAGCTCCGCACGGGAATGAGTCGGCTCGATATGGATAGGAAATGACATCATCAGCGTCTTTTTTGGCTCCCCCTCCAATAAAAAATCCTCGGTACTTTATGATGCTAGTGCCTACAGCTCTCAGAGAATATAACCAACTGCCCCTATCGCAGAGTGCAGGACACCGGAAGATCACATTTTCATTAGCTTGAAGGGATGGACAGCCTTCGGCGTTGAGACCACATGCGGCGTTTTTACCGCTCCAGAACTGATCTGCTTGACCGCATGTGAGCGATACGACCTGGTTTCCTTGACTATCGAGTGGTGTGTACATAAGATAGGGAAGAAGGATCTTTGACCACAAGAGAAGCCAGAGAAGAAGATAAACCCCAAATATCCCGATTCTGATCCGCAGGGAAACTCGCAGTTTAAATTTCAGCGGGAGGGCTTCAAGAAACCATAGAGACTGAACTGGCCGTGGACTTTTATCTCGTGGTTCAATGGGGCCATTCCAAAACGCGTTAACAAAGTTCTTGAGTTTGAAAGTCCAACCTTTGTTTTCCTCAGAGTTCCAGGCCACCGGAATTTGAGCCATCAATTCTACGGCCTCCGACGAATCTCGTGCATTCTCCAGATATATCCCATTTCCATGCACCAGCTTATCTGCACGCCGCCGACCATTATTCTGTCTTTTGGTGATAATCTCATGCAATTCAATATCTTCGCCCATCGAAGTTTACCCGGCCCATCAAAGTTTGCGGATATTGTGATGCAGGCTCTATTTTGAACCCGATTTTTTCGCACTGGTTTCTGGAAGTCTAGGCGCGAATATGATGTCGTAATTGAGGACGCACGAGGGGTAATTTCAAGCGGAGCGAACAATGGAGACAATATCCGGAAAAACTATTGTTAGACGAGCAGGTTTCGCAGATTTCGCGATAATGCGGGTTGCCGTGGAATTTGCCCATGTGCCGGTCAAAGACGCGCGTCCACTTTACCGATTCGTGATCTAGATGACCTTCGCAGTGAGGGGCCAGCCATTTTGAGATGCGTGCTCAACTTTCCGAGATAGGTATACTCGACGCGAGATAAAACGGATGTTCGAAAACGTGGAATCTTCTATCGCTGTGAAAATAATTATCTTTTTTGGTTACAGGCATCGTTGAACGCTCAAGTATATTTAGCCCGTCGCGTCATATTCATGCACTCCAGCTAATTCTCGTGGAAAGCTTTCATGACTTGGCATGAGAAACATACTTTTACATTGAGAAATGCGGGCACGAATCTCTTGGTATGGTAAAACTATCTCATAGATTATTGTTACACGAGAGTGAACATCGATTCTTTTTCTTCAGACTGCAAATTTGAGGGTTGGCCTCGCCTGCCGAACTATAATGGAAGAATAAAAGTGAGGCTACAAAGACTTAGGGATGGAAAAATCTAACAAACTATGAATTAATGAAAAATATACAAGAGGAAAATTACCAGGTGGTTGGTCCGAAGAACTCGCCGTCGGCAAGGGTTTTGGACCAAGTCTCACCGTTATAGTCAACAGTGTTGATCACGTTGTTTCCCCACCAATCAGGGAAGTTGGTGTTGGTCAAGTTCAAGCACAAGAAAATGATCAACGAGGAATAAGCAAGACCGATGTCCAACCCGGCGGAGAGCGAGTAGTTGTACTTGAAGTACCACTGGGTGAATCTCTTCTTGATGAAGACACTGGCGGCCATACCCACCATACAGTAGGTGGCGTAGTTGTAAGGAGTGGCAGGGGGAATGTAACCGGTACCCGAGAAAAACACGGGCCAGTTCAACCATCTGATCTTCGAGTTAGGCCATTTCTTCAAGATCAACCAGTTGACAATTGGCAATAAGCCGAGAAGGAAGAAGAAAAGTGCACCGTTGTAAATGGCACCCTGACCGAAAGTTCTGGCAGGGCCAATCGCACCCCAAATAAGCGAAGCATTGAAAAACACCTTACCGTTAGGACAAGTGTAGTTGTTCTTCTGGTGAGCGTGGCACAAGTTCTCAATGCTACCGTAGGCCCATCTCATGACACCGATCTGGACCAAAGAGCCCCAGATGGTGGCGGCAAGTTGTGCCCAGAACAACGTACGGGGGTCTACCTTCAAGTAGTGACCCAACTTCATGTCCTGCGCGAATGTCACAGCCTGGTTGTTGGTGATGTAACCGAAAGTCTTGAAAAACATCATCGCCAATGGCTTTCCTGGCACCATGTAACCGATGATGAACTCAGTGACAACGTTCAAACCAACAGCGATGTTGGTTTTAGCGTAGATAATACCAACTGGCAACAAGAATACCAAGGCAATGAGAAGAGCCACAATCAAACTCCACACGGGCATCTCGGTGTCCCAAACTCTGATAGTGACAATCGAAAGGGCAAAAGATCCAAGGAACACAATACCGTACCACCATTCAGGAATGTTCTTGTAGTTGGCTCTCATCAAACGCAAGTGGACATCGGGCTTCTCCTTCATCTTGAATTGCTCGATGATCTCCTTGCCGTGGAAACAAACGGTGTGAACCAAGGTGGCAATGATAGAGGCAAATGACAAACCATAAGAAATCGCGAACGTGGACGAGATGAAAAGTGGCGAGTACTCTTTGTACGCCTTTTCGTCGAATCTCAACGTAGCCTTGTTCACAATCTTCGACACATTGTAGGTTTGCTGGTATCTGTCATAAGATCCCGAAGAAGACAATGGCAAGTACTTAGAGTACCAGGTGTTGGTGTAGTACACGGCAGGCACGACAATCCAGAAAATGGTGACAATCGAGGCGAAGATGGTAAGGATGGTACCTGCAGGTGGGATCAATGGCGAACCAATGTAACCGGCAATCTGGTTCCAGTCGAACGTGATGGGCATCAAACCCAAACCCGAGGAAGCACCGAACACTTGGTTAAGTGGAACGTTGTTTGGAGCGATCCACGTAGGCCAGGCAAAGTACGACAACGCGGTGAAGATGTAGTTAGGGAAGAAGTTCCAGCAAAAGTAGCCAGCGAACACGATGCCGAAAAACGCGAATCTAGAGATTCTCCATCCGTTAGCAGGATGGTTTTCGTTAAGATGCATGTTGGTCAAGAAGGTCGAGGTGACCAAATTAGCGGGCCAGATCGCACCGGGCGAGTCTACCAAAACCTTACGGGCCATACCGGCGAGCGAAAAACCAATGACCTGGGTGGAAATAATGGCACAAATGGCGAAGCCGACACCGAAATCCGAGTCGTAAAATCTGTTTTGAGCAGTAAGAATGTCAGTGGCGTAAGCAGCACCACCACCGAACGAGACCGAACCCATGATCGTGATGATAGCGTGTTCCTTCAAGTTGAATGGGCCAGGGTTCAAAGGCATACCGAAAATTTTCCAGTTTGGTACGACTCTTTCCCAGAGTCTACCGCAAGGATAAGCCAAGATCGAGGTGACGTAGGTAGTGATGGAGAATGACGGACTGTGGAAGGCAAACAAGGTGTTCATACCACATCCCAAAGTGGTCATGATGAATCCGAGAATCCATACACGGAGTGTGTTTTGCGGAAGAGTGGGGTCGTCAGAAGATGGCACTGACGCTCTCACCTCGGGATAAGGCGAGTCGTCGTCGATAATAATACCGGCGTAATCATCGTGGGCGAGTTTCTCCTCAAGAGCAGAGGTCACGGGGTCGAACTCCCGGGATCTCACTGCCGAGAGGGCAGGAGCAATATCATCACTAGAGATATTGTTTTCATCGTGGTATGTTTTCTCGTGTGAGATTATATTCTTCAACTTCTCCATTTTGACGAGGTGATGTGAGAAAGGTAGGGGTAGCGAGAAAACGAAGGTGAATCTACAAAAAAGACCATCTAGAAATGAAACCGAAGATTTGGCTTCATAATATACTAGGGACCGGCATGCACGCCGCAGATGGACTGACGCCGCTTATGAGATCGTATGACTGTTATCAGCAAGCCGCATACCCGATAGAGCCATTGGCCCCGCGCGCGCAGTTGGCTATATACAAGAAGACGAAGAAGCATGACTCAATCCCGTCTATTCATCTATTTCAGGACAAATCGATATTTCACATTTTGCAGCTCTCGTCGATATTTTAAAGAGATGCAAACAGTGAAACATGCTTTCTACCTACAGATGCTTTTCGATTATAAGACAGACCGGGCGGGAATGCACGAAGCGTCATCTCGCGTTTCGCCGCGCGACAAGAGATGAGAAAACCGTACGGCACTGGACCACACGTGCCGCCGGCTCGTCCGGGGCCGGCTCCTCGAGTATGCACACCCTCCTAATTAGATAAAGACATGTGGCTCATGAACTTTAACTGGGTTGCCGTTCTGTCTTGAGGAAGGGAGATGCTGCAATTCTTGATGTTTGATTCAACGCCCAGAGCTTTGACGTATGTCAAAATGTGGTCAAGAAAAGTTGATATGCCGCCCTGGCCTATTTGCGAGAAAATATTTCTTGGCCGGAAATCCGCCTTGAACGGTCCTCTTATCGAGACGTGGAGAATCGCGCTCAAGCCCTCAGCTTGTACAGGAACGCCATTTCGACGTACGGCTCTGAACGGCGCGATTTCGGTCACCGTCGTGCGGCACTGAAATTGTGTGCACACTCCATGGCTTCATCAGGGCACTAGTAGCCGACGGTTTTTCATCGAATAGATCGAAAGTTTTGAGATATACGATTGGCTGATGGTAAAACGGGAATTCTGCATACGGCAGTTCAAATCATGACAATTTACGAGCGTAGGGAGAAACCGCTTAATCATTGGCGACGGTGAATACCGATGATTGCGCAATTCGCGCAGATTCTCGATCGAGATCGACGCGTTTCTTTTTGTTATGCGTAGATCCGATAAGAGCGAGTTTGGATTATGAAACGAAGTCTTCTTTAAGGACACAGACGCGTAGGTCTTAGGAGCGGTCATCTCTCCATGCAAGGGTTCGTCCGATTTAGCGATGATTCCAGGGTTTGCGTCAAAACTCTTGCGTGAACCCTTATCTGGAAAACGCCCACCCACATTCCGCAACCCGAGGACCTAGAGAATGTGGGAAAATCCTGGTCAATTGTACCTATCTGCCCGAACTGCAAGGGGCATGTTGAGAGATTCCAAAAGCGGATATCCCTGTAAAGTTCTCGTAGTTATAACTCAATTGTTTGGACTAGGACGCAACTATTGAGAGCACGCGATAGCAAACTTGTTTCATGATCATTTTTCAATCACTTTACAAGCAAAACCTATCTTTCAATTTAATCCATGAAGAATTCGCTCCTTTTTTGCCCCCTGATCATGCCAGTAGTGCAGTAAACCATGAAACACTCCCAATGCAGTCCAGAATGATGAATCGAGCAAGACGAAATTATCGACAAATTCACTTTCCATTCTCATTGAACGATTGACCCTAGTTAGTATTATGATTCTCGACACAGAGTACATTTTCTCGAATGCTGCTGTCATTTTCTTTTCATCATCTCTACTGTAGGACTTCTCAATTTTCAAACATTAATTAGTATACATAAAAACCCCCTAATCCCAATCAACCAGAGCACATAGTGCACGACTCTGGGTTGTCGATGGCGCACGCAATCACCGCCGAACTGTAGATGTCACTCTCAAGGTCAGCATCCTCAGTCTCTGCTGGCTTTTCAGCTTCTCCCGCCTTGTCAGCATGAGCTGGCGCCTTCTCGGAGATGGTCAACTCCTGGACGGAATTTTCCAACGAAGTAGGCTCGGTGGAAATACTGCGGGGCAGTTCCTGAGCTACTGGCGTGGCAGATCCAGATCTGGCACCTGCCTTAGCCACATATTTACGCTGGTTCAACTTCTCCAACGAAGCCACCGTCTTGCCCGCAGCAATCACCGAGTCCTGGTCTACAGTAAACTGGATGGCGGCGGCGGCGGCCTGGGTTCTCAAGTAGTACATACCTGTCTTCAACCCCTTCTTCCACCCGTAGAAGTGCATCGACGTCAACTTGCCCATCGTTGGGTCCTTGATGTGGATGTTCAACGACTGCGACTGGTCAATGAACGCGGCACGGTCGGCGGCCATGTCGATGATATGCTTCTGCGAGATCTCCCACACCGTCTTGTACAACGCCTTGATCTCGGCGGGGATGTTGGGCAACAGCTGGATCGAACCGTTATTGGCGATGATGTTGTTCTTCATCGAGTCGTTCCAAATGCCCAAGTCGACCAAATCCTTCAACATGTGCGAGTTGACAATCTGGAACTCACCGGCGAGCACACGTCTCGAGTAGATGTTCGAGGTGTAAGGCTCGAAACACTCGTTGTTACCCAAGATCTGCGACGTCGACGCCGTGGGCATAGGAGCCACGAGCAACGAGTTACGGAGTCCGTGTTTCGCCATGTTGGCCTTCAAGGTGTCCCAGTCCCACAATTCCGTGGGCTTACGTTGCCACAAGTCGTACTGCAACAAACCCTTGGACGCGGGCGAACCCTCGTACGATTCATAAGGACCTTCCTCGGCCGCAAGCTCGATAGAGGCCTCGACGGCGGCGTGATAGATCGTCTCGAAGATCTGGATGTTCAATTCACGCGCCTCCTGGGAGTCGAAGGGCAAACGCAAGCTCATGAACGCGTCGGCAAGACCCTGCACACCAAGGGCAATAGGACGGTTGCGCATGTTGGAGCGGCGGGCCTCTTCTACTGGGTAGTAGTTGCGGTCGATGATACGGTTCAAGTTTCTGGTCACTACCTTGGTGACCTCGTGCAATTTGTCGAAGTTGTACCATGAGGAACTGGAGTCCTTCTCCACGAAAGAAGGTAATGCGATCGACGCCAAGTTACACACGGCAACTTCGTCCGGAGCAGAGTACTCCACGATCTCACAGCACAAGTTCGACGATTTGATGACACCCAAGTTCTTCTGGTTGGTCTTCTCGTTACATGCGTCCTTGTACAACATGAATGGCGTACCGGTCTCGGTCTGGGCCTCCAAGATCGCGTACCACAATTTCTGGGCCTTGACCGTCTGGCGACCACGGCCCTCACGCTCGTATTTCTCGTAAAGCGCCTCGAACTCGGCACCGTAAACATCTGGCAAGCCAGGCGCCTCATTTGGCGAGAACAACGTCCATTCGCCGTTTTGCTCCACCCGCTTCATGAACAAGTCGGGGATCCAGAGCGCTGGAAACAAGTCACGTGCACGGATCTCCTCCTTACCGTGGTTTTTACGGATGTCGATAAAGTCGAAGATGTCCGCGTGCCATGGCTCCAAGTAAAGTGCAAACGCACCGGGACGCTTGTTACCACCCTGGTCCACATAACGCGCAGTGTTGTTGAAAACACGTACCATGGGGATAATACCATTGGAGGTACCGTTGGTACCGGCAATGTAGGCGCCGGTCGAACGGATGTTGTGGATGTGTAAACCGATACCACCGGCGGACTTCGAGATCAAAGCGCACGTCTTCAAGGTATCGTAAATGCCATCAATCGAGTCATCCTTCATCGCCACGAGGAAACACGACGACATCTGCGGCGCGGGGGTTCCTGCATTGAAGAGGGTGGGGGAGCCGTGGGTGAAGTAACGCTGCGACATCAAGTTATAGGTCTCGATCACGCGCGCGATATCGCGGCCATGAATACCGACTGCCACTCTCATGAGAAGATGCTGCGGACGCTCGGCCACGTGACCGTTCACTTTAAGTAAATACGAGCGCTCCAACGTCTTGAACCCAAAAAAGTTAAAGTTGAAGTCACGGTCGTAGACAATGGCGGAGTTAAGCTCGTCGGCGTTCTCGCAGATAATGTCGTAGGTTTCCTGCAGAATCATCGGTGAGTGCTTTCCCGTCTTGGGGTTGATATACTCAAACAAGATTTTCGACACCACTGAAAATTGCTTGGTGGTCTGTTTGTGCAAGTTCAGCACCGCGATACGCGCCGCCAAGATGGCGTAATCGGGGTGGATTGTTGTCATGTACGCGGCAGTCTCGGCGGCCAAGTTGTCCAACTCGATCGTGTTGACACCCTGGTAAACACCCGAGATTACACGCTGGGTCACGGCAACGGCATCGACGTGGTCGGTGTCGAGACCGTAACACAATCTCTGGATTCGAGCGGTGATCTTATCGAAGCGGACCGGTTCCTTACGGCCGTCTCTTTTGAATACGAACATTGTGTGGAGGTTAAGAAAAAAATTGTGGGGAGGAAAAAGTTGAGGGTAGCGGAAACAGCGAGCAATCGAAATATATAGCGGGACGCGTTGCTTACAAATTTTGGGAGAAAAAAGAAACACAGCGACAATGGACGCGCATGTCGCGCGGGAGGCGCGTCCAGCGCGTGAGCGCGTCACCACAACAAACCGGGGGAATCCCCTGAGCTGACAGTCTCTGTCTTTCGACGAAAAAAATTAAGGACTTTTTTTTTTCAGTTTCTTTATTTATAAATAACACTGTTTCATTTTTTTAATGCGCTTGCATTCGGCGTTGAACTTCTGGACTAAAATTCTGCGCTGGAATTCTGCAAGCGCGTCAGGCGCGGCCGCGTGTCGGAGTTCCCGCTATGCAAAAATGTCGCGTGCAGGTGCCAGACGTGTCACAGTAGATTCTCCACTTAGGGTTTATCTGCTCTCGCCCGGATCGGCTTAATCCCAAATGGGCGCATAAGTAAATAAGCTCAAAAGAGACATTCACAGATGCGCAATACCGAAATCGGGAATATGCGTCGGACTAGGTGTTTTTGAAACTTTCAATGAAACGAAACTGTGTAACCCGTAATAATATAAGACAAGACTGTTCAAAAGCCATTTCTCAACTTCAACATTCATTTGTAATCAGGTAGTTTTCTTACATTCTCATGCACTTCGTTCTAAATCGAGATTGGAAAAATCGCATGCCGGACGTGTCGCAGGTTGTCTAGATAAGAAACAGCAGGAGCAACTTTGCTTTCAAATTTCTTACTGCAAGCAAAACTGCTACAGCCACCTCGTTCGTTATTTGTTTCCACTGACTGCGATTAGATATGGTTTAACCACGAAAACCCAAGATTTTTCGATATGGTAGGATGAAATCAACTATAAGACGTAATTCGAGATCGATAGACTCCAAGACTTACAAATTTACTTTGTCTCAAAGAAGAATTGCCCTTCCTTTGATCTGCTGTTTATCGTTCATGAGCTTCTTCTTCCTGAGAAACATTGCCATGCTCCCGCGATAAATTGTGGCATAAATTTAAAATTGTGCCCCTTTTCTTTGATTCCACACCTCCTGGCACGTCACATTAATCACAATTATTCATCTTTAAGGGCAATTCGATTGACAAGCCAGATCTCTGATAGGAAATGACTGTGCCCCATAATCTTTTGTACTGTTACTATCTTACCTAAATGATTGTTCGAATTGCATTATATGTCATTACTTGAGGGCCAATCTTTCGACCTTTTGAAGTAGACTTAAGAAATCTTTTGATCCAACCCTTGAGTGAATAGTACTTAAAATATTCGTGTATTAGAATTTGTCTACTGAATTTTGTAAGATCACGAGATACTAGAGGTTATGGTCGTGATCGATGATAAATGCAAGATATGATTCTCGTGAGCCCAAAAATCACTTGGATTCATCCTTGGTAAGGTCACTGAATGTTAGTAGAATGCTAAAAATGAGAACTGAATGATAAAACATACCTGATGATCTTTTCAAGGTCAAAGTCGTCATCCTTGCTGGCGGCGGGAGCCACGGGAGCAGCTGGTTTTTCAGCAGAAGATGAGCGAGGCCATGCGACAATTCCAACAACGGAGCCTAAGGTCAAAAGAGAAAGCTTAATGTTAGTTTCTATTAAAAGATCGATTTGTGCATTTTGATTGGTCCGCGATTCGGCATCTTTATGCCACGCGGCAACCAAGTAATTTAAGGACACATACAATGTGTGGCTGTACTTGCTTGCCGAAAATAGTATACGCTGCACCCATGATGAAAATTTTATGATTGGAAAAGGAGTATAGGTTTGTAAAAGAGTCAATAAAGTTCGTCCAATCGCTGGTGGATTGCCGGTGTAAGGGTGCACGGGTGCAAACCTGCCGAGCACCGAATCCGGGGTAGACCCGAATCACGTGAGCCAGCTTTCGAAAAGACATAAAACCATAAAAAACTTATTATTTAAGCATGAAGTATTCGAATTTTTCGAAGCATAATCCATTGGACCTAGTATAAGGAATAGATATGTAATGAGACGTGTGACCATGTAATTCCTTGGAAATCCAATTGTTTGTTTGAGATGAAACAATGCGGTTCTGACAATACGAATACTTGTCCCATCAAACATTTTTGTTAAAAAGAGGAAGACTTTGTCGAGAAAAAGCCATTCTTTACTTATTCATGTACCTTGTCTCCTATACTGTATTTTTCTCACAAATCAAATGCTTCTCTCCAGTAATTTTCATGGCCAAACTTATTAAGCACTCGATATGCCTCCTCATCATCTTTAGTATACATCGGCGACCATTTCTGGAACGAAAGCTCACGCAACTCTCCTTCCCATACCACCGTGCACTTATTTCCCGAAAGATCAAGTCCGTTGGGCAGCTCTTGCCATTGAATACGTCTTGTCATGAGTTTCTTGAAAAATTTGATGCTTTTCGCCGACCCTTCTACGATCACAAGATTGAAGCGCGGATTGATCAATACGATACCGTACAAGTTCAATTGCTTCGCGTTCATGTCGACCTTGAAAAAATGCTGCCCGTCGCCGAGATTGTTCACCTTGTATACTGTGGTGAAATATCCCTTTTGAAGTTGATTTTCATGCTGAAGTTCCCGTTTGGTTTCTTTCTGTTCCGCTGTCAATTTGCGCTCTTCGTTCTGTTGCATGTGCTTATCGTATCGCTCCTGAACCTGCTGCCGCACTTTCATTTCGACTCCTGTAGGATCCTGGATCGCTTCGTTGGTGAGCACATTCATCAAGTTCGAGAGTTTCACTTTAGGTGGTGGCGGCGCATCAAGCCCTAGTTTAATGCGGTCCTGCTGATCTTTGTGTCTGATTTGTCGCTCGTTGCGCCGTTTCCGTTTCATTTCTTTTTTCGTGAGGAAAAGTTGATTTGATGTTGAATCCGAGTTCCGTTCCCAAGGCGGCGGAATCGGTACTGGATGTTGGATGTAGCTTGTAACTGGAGCGAATTCACTATCCAATGCAAAATTGGGGTCTTTTGCGTAAAATTCATCGTACAGTCGATCTCGTACGTAGGGCCGGTCCCACCACTCTATCATCGGGGGCATTTGCGGCCGGAACAATTCTTCTTGCACATTGATATTTGGAAGGATTCCCTTTTCGGCCTTTTCTCGATCCTCTTCCAATTTTTTCTGTCTTGTCACTTCCTCCTCCCTCAATTTGGCGCCGATCTCCACATACTTTCCTCTCGGATTCAATTCAAGCGGCCGCGAGCGGTGATTCTGGCGAGAAATATCTGCTTGGTCAATATATGGATTGAGCGAGGTAGCGTCAAATTTCGATCGTGCATTACGACGAAGGGGGTTTGTCGCCTTGGGCATGGCCACAATATCTCGAAGTAAAGGGTGCAATTCTGTCTCAGCAAGTGAACTAGGACCATTTTGTGGCTTTAGCGCTTTAGAATTTCTGGGATTTTCCAGGTCATTATCAATGTTTAAATGTCGCCTTTTGTTTGTACCAGAAGATTTCGGGAGTCCCGACATGTTGATTGAGTTTAATGATGAGGTCAATCAATTCGTCTTTAAAAGTCCGATGCGCATTGCTTTGGTGTGGGCTTGTATGCCGAGATGACTCAAGAGAAAATGTGGGGAATCAATTTGATAGGAATTTTTTTTGATTGGAATTATTTTGATAACAAAGATCCTCGGGATTACAAGAATTATCCAGTGAGTCTTCCGAAAAATCATTGAAACGGTTGTTAATGTGAAAGTTTGGCAATTTGAAAGTTAGTCTACCCTAATATATGATATACAGTAGCGTACATTCTTAAGAGGGATTTATTGCGATCTCTGTCAGATCCAGGCTTACTAAATAACTGCTCGAATTTTGACTGGTTATCCGAACATACAAAAATTGTCTGTCTTTCGCTCCATATAAGTGGACACAAGACATATTTTTGCATATACCGAAAAAGGCGGGCATGGAATGAGCGAAAAGTAATTTCAGAACGATATAAAAACAATGGTTCAGCCAAATGGGGAATTTAAAGTTAATCGAGGAAGCCAGGTTGAGCTCTCATCTATTCAGAAGGAAAAGTCAGTACATTTACAGGCCACATGCATTTCCATTGTTTTTTCATGGTTTCCCCACATCATTGCCCCAATCTCCCACACTTTCCCAAACGAAAAAAACAAAAAAAAAAAAGAAAACACGATATCCTTAGGAATTTTTTTCCCGAATTTATTCTTACAGATCGCTCTTGCACACTTATTTTTTTCTTGTGAAATATAAAAAGCTGAAATCGGACTCAGTGACTGAACCCGCGCGCTCGTAAATCCAAGAGTCGCGTGCTTGGAACCGCGTCTTGGAATCAACTGTAAACACCTTTATAGACGCGTCGTTGGACCATGTCACAATCTGATCTCGACCTAAAACCGCTATTTATTGAATGGCTCGATAATCAATTCGAGGAGCTCACTACGAAAGGCTCGAAGGTGGCATATGCATATAACAAGGCGCTGGAGAAAATACGCGCTTTCGAAGGCCGCATCGATACTCCTCGCCAATTAAACGGGATCCAGTATGTTGGCGCCAAGCTCGTGAAATTTCTCTGTTCTCGATTGAAAAAATATTGTAAGGAAAACTCGATCCCGGTCCCCCTTGAGTTCGAAAATTACGTAGGCGACACACAGGGCGGAAAGCGCCATCATGAACTAGACGCCGAGCAGGCCAGTAAGAAGAAGAAAACTACCGCGTGGGTACCAAAACGACGCGGTGGCTCGTGGGCTATTTTGATCAGTTTATATACTACAGATAAAGGCAGACACGGGCTCCGTAAAGAAGATATCATTTTTGGCGCCGAACAATATTGCGATAAGGCTTTCACATCGAATCCGTCAGTGAAGGAGTATTACTCGGCATGGGACGGGATCAAGACATTGGTAAAACGGGGTCTTGTTACTGAATTCGGTCGTCCCAAGTCTTACGTAATTACGGACGAGGGCGCTCAGATGGCGCTGGTGATTATCCATCAGGAAGGAATTCACAGCTCGCCTGAAAAACCGCCGGATGTTTCGTTCGACAACGGCATGCAAGTATCACCGGGATCTTCCGCCATAGACCCTCACAGTTATTCTCGTGACCGACTGCAGCTCTTTGTTGATCAATCCAGCCCGCTGAGAATCAGTCGGCAACCGTCTTTTGCCAACAGGATTCCTTCTATACATGCTAGTCAGGATTCAGAAATTTTGCTAATCGATGACGATGACGAAGAGGTGGAACATGAACCGGAACCTGAATATTCTGCACCAAGAGTCATGGATAGCTCCCCAATAGGAAAGATTACTCCAGTAGTGAAGATTTCACCAATGGGAAAGAATTCACCAATAGGAAAAATTTCACCAATAGGCAGGATTTCACCAGCACAAAAATTACCACTGGCCTCAAACTATAGTACGCTGACACTTTCCATGGATGCCGTGCGGAAACCGGCTTCACCCGGGGTATTTCGGAGAGGAGACCTCGGGCCGCCTAATCCACATATGCTGCTGTACTTATCAAATGTTGCAGATCCTCCTAAACCCGATCTCGTGCATGATGCTCAAAACAAGGTCTTTAATGGAACACCGTATAGCGTATGGGGACCAGAGGAATATGAAGTGGTGATTCTTCTAGATTCACGAGAAGTACGGTCACGAACCGAGAGAGACTTCTTTGAAAAGCAAATTGCTAATCGTGGCACCCTTTGTGACGTGCGGCCTCTCTCAGTAGGCGACGTGCTTTGGGTGGCCCGGCATAAGCACACTAAAAGGGAAGTAGTACTCAATTACATTTGTGAGAGAAAGAGAATTGATGATTTGGCCGGATCAATTAAAGATGGCCGGTTTGCTGAGCAAAAAGCACGGTTGAGAAAATCAGGCATTAAAAACGTGCATTATTTGGTGGAGGAGAGTGGTCTTGTTGACGTTGCGCGGGTAATTGACATGAAAACCGCTCTTGAAACATCGATTTCCATGGTGATTACTGTTTCCAACTATTACATGCAGAGGTTCAAACGTACTGACGATACCATAGACTGGTTGGTGTTGATGACGGATGTGCTCAAAGAGAAATACCTGAAAGTACGGCTTTTGGTGTTGAAACCACATAACGTGGGCTCGCAAGATGAATATTTGCAGCTTCTTCTTTCGTTCAGACAAAAATTCGAGACGCGCAAAACCGCTTATGAGTGCGCACATCTATTCACTATCTTCCAGGAATCGCTAGTGAAGAGTAACTTGATGACGATCAAGGAGATGTTCATAAATATGCTTATGCTGGTAAGAGGTATCTCGTTCGAGAAGGCAATAATGATTCAGCGCCATTTCAAGACACCGAAAGCGCTAATTGAGTTTTACATCAAGAACGACAGCCTCAGTGAAGAAGCAAAGACGAATTTGATTTCGGATATTTTCCAAGACGAGGTTGGCGTCAAAAAAGTAAACAAGGCCGCACTGGTGGCAATGTATGAGGCATGGGGTAAAGCTGTGTGTTAGAGATGAAGGTGAGGTATTCTTCTTTCTGGCACATATCGAACAAGCAGGTTCGCAAGATGCGACAAGTGAAGGTGCTGTGCGTTCAGCGAAAAAATCTTCGATTTTAACAAATCCAGGAGCTACCGTCTGAGTAAACGAGCGGTACTTCTTAAAAATAAAAAGACGAAAAGCTTTAATTGTCGCGGAATGCCATGGCTTGAAATATCGATTTACGTCATGTCAGTGATCAGTACCCCCCAACTGGTGTCCCATGGATTTATGACGAGAGTAAAAAAAGGTGCGAAATTGAAAACAAAAAATAGATGACATCATCCAATTTAGCATCCACAATCCGTGTTATAACAGAATGTTGGCGAGAAAGTTGCAGCCGCATTTGGGTGAGCGACGATCGTGCCGCGCTCAATACTGTATATGCTAAATTTTTCACTGCTGCCAAACTGGCCCTGCGATAATCAAACACCATCAAACCCAAACATCTCGAAGCACAAGATGAAGTGTTCTCCGATCAGTCTCAGTAAACGAACACTCAAGCACGGTGGCAAATCGGGTATTCTTCCTGAGGTGCGGCCCATCTTCAGACACAACCCGATCCGTCCAAAAAACAAGGCGGAAATCGAGCAAGACTCGCAGATCGAGCAGGGATATGCCGATGGCGTGCCGCTTCCTAAGAGAAAAGGATTTAAATTTAGCCGTATGCCAGCAGAGAAGCCAGTGGTCACTGTGAAAGAGAGAATCGCCCGCATAGACCAGAGACCGCTCTCGAACAAGCCGAAAACGGAAATGACCGAGAACGAAGTATGGGCGATGCAGCGCGACGAGCTCAGAAGACAATACCTTAAGGAGGCATACACTGCGGAAAGCCAGCGTCTTGAAAAATTGGAGAAGCTCCAGGCGAAGAAACGCGAGGCCGAGGCGGCCGAGAAACAGAGCAAACAGCATAAACAGTCGGAAGTGGCCCAGCACACTTTACCCACGATCGACTCGTATTTAAGCGGGCCCATAATGAGGCCCAGAACCCCTGCAGAGCAGGCCATTGTAGACACGACCCGGAGATTAAACCGTAAGACCGCCGAATTGGAGGTGATGAATGCCAAGGCCACACAGCTTCTCGAGTTGTACCATGCGGCAGGAAACTTCATCACGACCGAGGAGGAGTTGGAGCATGCGATCAAGGAGGCGTTCGAAATCAAGGTGGGCCGGTTCGAGAGCTCGGAGCGGTTGGTTGAGGATAAACTTTTCGGATACGCGAACTCGTTCGCCACTGCGAAAATAAACGAACAGTATATCAAAGACGCCATCTTGGGTGAGATCGACGGCCAGCCGGGCCTTGATATTGTCAAGGATACGTTGAGTGGAGAGGCCGAGACGACCCGTAGAGAGGCGCAAAGAAGAGTAAACCAGAGTTAGACGTGTATATAGTAAAACGGAATAGGGGATCTTGGAAAGAGAGTAGGATTCTTAAGGTTTTCTTGGCCTGAAAGACAAGGGGGTCAGTAGAGTAAGGTGTTGGCTGATAATCAGAAACTCTGGATTGGGATGTAGTCAGACTAGATCAGATCAGAGAAGGTAAATGAACGAAACGAGTTATTCACTGCAACATCCTAGTCTTTGAATGAAGAGTAACAACACTTCATTATACACCTCAAAGAATGTGAAAACACTCTTTCTTTCAAAATTGGATTCTCTCTGGAAGAAGTGCCCTTTCTGTGAATTTATAGCCCTTTGGTGACAGAACGTGTTCTACTTTGGAGGCAGCTTAGGACCCACGAGAAATATTCTCATAGATGTAGCCATTTCCTAAAAGCTTCTCTTTTTTTTTCCTTTTTCAAAGACGAGGTTAAAAAGCCTTATTATTTCGTTAAGGTCACAAGATTATTGATTCGGGTGCAAAGTGGGTCATGTGCTTTCTTACACAGAACCAAATTTACCTAAAATTTCAAGATCCCGACCTTCAAACCCGTGAATTTACATTGAAGATATCCCTTTTGCATTTCTTGAAAAAAATAAAATCTCCCATTTTCCCTTATTACATCTAAGCAATAATAGGACGCGAGCGCTGGAAAACCGCGCTTGGAAGTTGGAGATCGCATCATCTCACTAGCCTCTTTCTTCATTCATCGGCAATCATCCATTTTTTCTGCGCTATTTGCAATCAATTGCCACCCGGCATCTAACTTCCATCTTCGAATTAACTCTAAATTAATACCACAAATCACAGGGAAATGAACGCCCAGCTGCAGTTCTCGCTGTACTATGCGTGCTTCGTGCAAACGCTTTCCCGACGCATGCGCTACGTCAACAAAATCACGTTTCTCGTGGCGGTAGCGGCATCTTTCATACTAAAACTTCCATATGGCGGATTTCTCTGGAATTTTGTCGCCTCCCTTTGGCGTGTGCCGCTTCTATTCACCGCCTTCTGGCTCATCACCACTGCCCGCTCGCACAATTCCACCGTCAACTTCTCGCCGGCAAAATCATTGGCCGAGCACGTGTTGGTGCTGACGGTCCTCAATCGTCTTTTTTATCGTACTTTAGCATTTTTCCTTGGATCATGTTTGATTGTGTTTGCCGTCTTTCTCACCCAACTCCCGCTCCTAGGAAACTACTACGTGTTGGCAAAAGAGTTCCGCGTCAAGCCGGCGGTGAACGATTCCTGGGTTTATTTCTGGTACCATGCTGTTTGCAGTGCAATTTTCTATACATTACAGCATTTTTCCTTCCAGAGAAACCGGCTTTCGCTCGCATACGGCGTGTTTTCGCAGAAACCAGACTCCAGACTCTTTGCCCATTTTGCCGGGCTTTTCGGCTCCTCGCTCTTCTTTGCTGCGTTCACGTCTGTCTTTGCTCCTATTCTGTACATTTTCACTCGCTCATTTATTTATAAATGCAACTGGCTCTTGCTTGCATCGCTAAAACTCGATACTGCCGTCCCCCCATTCCGTATTGGCTGGAGCACATATGTGCATGTGACCTTCGCCTCTGTGATCCTTTTCTTCGGTTGGGAAATCGCCAACCACGTGTATGACACTTATACCACAATCGGCTGCGTGGACGGGAAAAGTGCCGTGAGTGAACGCAGTGCTGACCCGGTGGCCACGATTCTCGATGGGTTGCGCGATACTGATCCAGCCCACGAATTGGCAAGAACCAGTGCATTCCAGGAACTTGCGTACATCGCCTGTTCGGACGATAAGTTTTGTGTAAAGACCCGGAACGCGATCTTCAATGCTCCCTACCGTGCCAATCAATCGTGGCAATCCATTCTCGACGAGTGCTATTTTGTGATAAGGCAGACCTCGTCACGTATCAATTTCCGACTGAAATTCGACATGGACGCCTTGAAAAAAGCCGATCTCATTACCCCCGAGAAGGATAATGTGCAGAATGATCTGTTTATCTTCGGAAACTCTCACGATTCCACTTCGAATGATACTACCGAATTTGCAGTGAGCGCTACCCTGAGTCCGCTCAAAAAGAGCAATGCGTTTGAGCCTACCCAGAAATCTGGCTGGAGCCAAGCTTCGACTGAATTCGGTATTGTTACGAGAATCTGGGACCAGCTCAATATGCACATTGAGGCATTGTACAGTCCGCATACTGCACGCCAAAAGACCAAACTTTCTATTCAGTTGATTGCGATGAAAAAGTCATTGTACGAGATTTACGACCAATTTCTCGGTTCCAATATAGGCATTTTGTTCCGGACCACGGTCAAGCGAGATGCCGAGTCACGTGTGTTGAACCCGGCCATTTACGGGAACGCAGTGATTGCATTAGCTGGACTTGTTAACCGGTCAATTGAGGAGGATCGCAGCGAGACCGTCAATATTTCTCACATAAGCGAAGTGTTGAACACGCTCGAGCGGCCGATTCGGTCAAGTGCAAATTACACCGATATTTTGCCTGCTTCCATCTACCTTTCGCCAGCGCAAAAGCTGGATCCTGCTTCAACGAATCAGCATTTGGTGGCAGTAATGCACGACGTGACAATGGCGGAATTCTTCAGACTCTGCGTCAAGTATAACTATAAATTGAACGATTTGCTGTTGCTGTCGCGTGCATTCAAGCTTGCGAAATGGGTTATTGATGCCTCTGTGGCTCAGCAACAGGAACTGGGGAAAACCCAAATGGCCAAAGTTCTTTAATTTAATTTAATCTTGAACGTTTATATTAATCTGTTTATTGACCCAATGAACCTACCGTATTCTAAACTCACTTTCCTACGCTCGCCTCTTCATCATAACGATCTGACCCCGGTGTACCGCTGCCATTGCCACCATTTCCAAACGACTGGTGAGGCAACGAATCAAGCAATACCGGTTTCAAGACCTCCTCGTCGAACTTTGTAAACCATTTAGCGTGCTCCTCAGCGCTTAAGAACGCGCCCAACATCCCGTTATGTGTCACTGGGTTTTGAGTCGCGCCACTAAAACCAGCCGACTCCGATAACAAATCCTCGACGTCGCTGGTATTGAACTCGTCATCCTCATTGGCCAAGCTAGTGCGAGAATTGGTGCGTGAAACGCTTTTTGTCGACAGAGCAATGCCGGTGACGGCCTGGGTACTGCCGACTTCGTCGGATCTTCTTGTAGGGTTCTGGCCGCGTCCAAATGTGGCCAGTGGAGCAACGGCAGGACTGAAGCGGCGACTTCCAAAGACGTTGGAGGGGTTTTGGCCACCCACGCTCAATTTTGGCGCCACGGTATCGAACTCATCGTCCGAATCCTCGCCATCAATGACCACGCCGGTTTTTATGCCCAAGATTTCGAGCATTGATGCGGTTGTGCCCCCGAAGAAAATCACAGTGAGCACCACGACTACGAGCACCGTAGCTAAGAGTGTCGATTTCGCTTCACCTTGAAGACCTAGAGCCAACGCAACACCTACCGCCCCCCTCAAGCCGGCCCAGAAAATCATCATTTGATATGAATGACTGATCTCGGCTGGTTGCGGCTGCGACGAAATCCCGCCGTTCATCAAGTTGGCGCGACTTGTTTTCTCGAACCGCGCTCTGAAAAGGAAATTGAGCACACGCGAAAGCGGGAATACCGCACACCATCGAGCAACACAAATCAGGATGAACGTCACGATGATGAGGAGAGGTTTAAATACCAATTCTACCTCGGTGAAGAGCGAAAGACCCAAGTAGATGAAGATAAAATTTTCTGAAAGCTGGGCCAAGAACTGGAAGATGTGTTTCGTGGCGATTTGCGTTCGGCGCAGCATGTTGAAGTAAGCATAGTGTTTCAAGGTGATACCGCAGAAAAGCAACGACACAATTCCCGACATGTGAGCACCATTCGAGAAGAAATACGACTGGTACGCGAATAAAAGCACAAGACACGTTTCGATCTGGGGATAACGTCTTACGTGCGAGTGTTTGAGAATAAGCGCAACCAATATACCCACCATCATGCCGATGATTGTGGATACAGTGAACGTCATCAAGAACAAGCCGATACCCTCGAACATCGAAGAGAATTGCAATGGTTTGCCGTGGAATTGCTGACACGTCTCGAACATGACGATGGAAATGGCGTCGTTCAAAAGTGACTCACCGAAAATGATAGTGTACAATTTCGGGTCGACTTTGTACGCGTTGAAAATCGACAAGATCGTCACTGGATCGGTGGCCAGAAGCGTGGCACCTACCGCCAATGCATCTACAAACTCCAATTTCACGCCGTCAACACCCAATGCGGTCCACATGTACAAGATGGTGCCGAGCACTAATGCGGAGATAAACGTGCCGGGAATCGCGAATGTGAGGATCAGCCCGATATTTCGAAAGAAATTTGCCTGATGTAGCTCATATCCGGAGTTTAAAATGATTGGCGGAAGCAAAATGTTGAAGAAATACCCCAGTTTAAACTTGACGGCGTCCTGAATATAATGGCCCGGGGCCACGCGGATTATGAGACCCACGATCATACCATAAAAGATCGAGAGCACCGTCTCGTGAATTGCCTTGATGCGTCGCTGCTGGAGATAGTACAGCGACCATAGTGCCAGACAAAGCAAGAAAAGAAGAATGAAAAGCGCCCACGACGAGAACATTTCCTCGGTCACAGGATCAGCGTCCTCCTCGGGATCGGGCAAGGGGGTCTCGGTAAAGTCGTCATCGTCGCCAGTCACGGCCCGCCGGAGAAGGTACTTTGCTCCGCGCACGACCAAATGGCGTGACACAGACGAAAGTACGGCGTCCATTTTATGTCTTTATCAAGGAGTTGAGTGAGATAAACGCCTGGATTTTCGCTGGCATTAGTGTTGGCGCCGCGACTGCGGGCTCCGTGCAGGAATGGCACTGTTTGCCCTGCCGATAACAAGCTGGCTGCGTTTACAGGAGTTTACGCTGGAAAATGTTCTCGATCTGGAGTTGTGATGAGCCTATGAGACAGATAAAATATTAAATTTGGTGTTTGGTATTTAAGTGGTTAGTTACGAGCTTTGGATTTTGGAAATTCACGGCGGAACACTGTGAATTTACCGAGACAGTTAGCTGCGAGTGCGTGAATTGACCACAGTGGACTAGCAAAGCAACACTATATGAATATTGAATCTAAGGAGAGAAAGAGAAAAGAACAGAGAAAAAAGAGAACTCTTCCTAAAAATCTTGCATTTAAATATGAGGTTATTTACCGTTTTTTTTAGCGTATTGTATTGTGGAAGGTCCTTCTAGGATTCCTTGCGCACACCACATTCCTGCCGTGCCATCTGTTCTACGATGAAAAAACGACGCGCGCGGGTCAAGCTGTCATGAACGTACAAGATATGCAACAATACTGTCAAGTTAATTATCCCTTTTTCGCTGCCGAATGAGAATTATGAAGGGGAGCTGTTGAATTTTGATAAATGTGGCTATCCTCTTGCTTTTTTCAATTGACGGGTCAAAACCGAGCCCACTATTTTCCCAAAAGCGCGCCCCGAAAACGCGCCCTCGACCGCCCCTTTGCAGCAAATCCCAGTAGCTTGAGCAGACAGCTGCGGCGCGCAAAATATTGATGTCTAGGGATCGTCGCTCCCACTGTGTTGTTCATACTCGGTGCAGGGTTATCGGAAACCGGGACGATGAAAGAGATACCCGAGATTTGAACAGGAACTCTTACGGAACTTTCCGACGTATTTTACCATGACGATATCGAATACTGGTTTTTTTCATTTTTTTTTTATCTTGTGATCATTCCGTTGATCCTCGTGTTTGGTCGATTACCGATGCGAGAATCTGGTCTATTTATTAGGTTTCCTATTTTGACCTCTCGGCGAAATTTTCTTATACCAACTTCCGAAGCAGCGAAATGTATAGGAAGTGATTCATATTCTCCACATATTTTTCCTCGTATGATGAATCGGCTGAATCAAACTTTTCGTGTGGGACAGTATCGGGGCGACCCATACGCCTGCCAATAAAAAATAAAAAAATCAACTGTGCGAAAAGCACGACGGCGCCTTAGTGCGTGGGGCACGTCGGTTCCAATGAAAATAGGGAGGCCATTCGCTTGAATATCGATCCAGCGAAATCATGGAGTCTCGATATTAAACTCTCCACAAACAGACTATTTCATTTGCGGCCGTTTGAGAAAACAGGGGATGTGCATAATTTGGTTAATTGCCGCGGAATGTGAATTGCTATTTCCAGGGGATCATCGATGCACACTTGCGCGCCAAGGCAGGAAAACTGCCATATCAACTTGGATCAATCACACGAAAATGATCCCAAATATATCTTTTTTTTGAAAACTAAAGAAAAGTGAATCGATTCTGTGTGACTGAAAAAATGAATATGGCTCTGTCTTTTTCCTCTTTCCCCTGTTTATCAGAACCCGCTTGTAGGAGGAGTCAGCCACACATGTAGCTTGCGGTTTCACTCATGCAGGCACAACATTCTTGCTGGTTACCGGGTTAATTTCGAAGAATGTGACCGTTTGAAAAAAGAAATTTGGTAGTATTACTCTCAGTGAACCGATTCCATTCAGTTTAAAATTTTCTTCTATTATTTTTATGCTTTGAAATCCCTCACGGCAATTTCTCGCCTATTCCTATGAGCGCCGGCCCGCTGGGGCTGTCAGATGAAAACGGTGGGGGAAAATCGGCGCCTCATTGAAATGCAGGGCACGCAATTGCTGGCGTGTACACAGCCGCAGCTGTGAAACGGAGGCGGGACATACCGCACCGAAATAAGCAAGCAAATTGATCCCGAAATATCTCGAGCTGTATTTTCATGACATTCTATACAATAAGTATTTTTATTGCCGAAGATTATCCCTCTGAAATGCTAGCACAGCCCCTGAGTCGGGGTCAGCCGAGATCTGGCAATAGGGCGTGATTCGCGGTGCACGTTTTCGCGCGCTATTTCTTTTATTGTTGTATTTTTTTTTTCTTTTTTTTTTACCTCGTCGCGTGGTTCGCGTGCTATTTTTAAGCCTCTACACAATACCTGCCTTCAACTACTCACTCCTCAGGCTGGTGGCTTCGTGTTTCCCCAACCAATATACAACTTTTTTTCCCGGCCATTTTTTTCAAGACATCCACATTTAACAAATTTCCCCTCGCTTAATAAATTTTTAACTTCAAGAGTTCTCCACTTTTAATACACTCCCTTAAACTGCCAGACCAATTTCCAGTCAGGCCCTCAGCACACGAGTCTCGTAGCCGCCGACTAACACATCCCTTGTTCACCCGCCCTTCAGTTCCACTGGCCCGAAACCTGTCAATCTGACGGTCTATTCAAAAGTATAACTTCAATTTGGTGGCCCTAATTCGTCCCCTACTTTACCTAATCATCTAATATTTTTCATACCCACGTGACACCATGTTAAGCGTCAATCCTAGCGTGGAAGAGATCCACAAATACGGACAGCGTCCACAACGAACGTCGCAAATCAACCCCAATTTGTCTTCCACCAATATATTTCAACTCAATCACCCACGGGCTCTGCGAGCTCCTTTTGGCAGTCAGTATGTACCAATCACGCCGCCATCTTCAAGTTCACCCACGCCTGTCACGGACAAGCCCGACTACTTCACATTTGCGCCTGCATCTGATGCATACAATATGCCCCTGCTGGGCATAGATGCAAGCTTGGCGCAGGAGGCACTGGGCGAGGCAGCCGCCGTGGCACTCTCGTGGTATCGAAAATTGGCACCCAGTATCAATTGGGAGGTGGTCGTATTGTGTCTGTTTTGGTACGGGTTCTCGATTATCTCGTCGAATTCCACCAAGATGATCTTATCACAATTTCCATACCCAATCACCCTCACGCAGTTCCAGTTTGTGCTCAATGCATTATTGTGTACCGGTCTTTTCAGCGCGTTGGTGGCAGCACCAAAGTTGGTGCGTGCATTTCCCGTCGGGTCCGTGCCGCAGTTACATGAGCTCGACTTTTCTGTCAAGCGTTTTGTTACACCTAATGCAATCATCATCTCTACGACGTTGCCCATGGGCATTTTCCAATTTGTCGGCCACATCACCAGTCACAATGCGACCTCGTTGATTCCAGTCTCACTCGTGCATACTGTGAAAGCATTATCACCAATCACTACCATTATGATCTACAGATTCATTTATAAGGTGAGTTTCAAGACCGTGACCTACGTCACTCTCGTTCCGTTGATGCTCGGAATCATGCTCACGTGCTACAAACCTAAGAAGGCTTTGGTGTCTGTTAACGATGGCTACCTTACTGGCTTAATCTACGCGTTCATCTCAATGTTTATTTTCGTATCTCAAAATATTTTTGCGAAGAAGAGATTGACCTACGACACCTCAAAGGAGGAGAAGGCTGAATCACTTCCTACTTTCAAGAAGGAAGGGGAGAAGAAGTTGGATAAACTCACAATCTTGTTATTCTGTTCAATTATTGGATTCGGCTTCACCATGCCGTTTTA
Organism: Metschnikowia chrysomelidarum; assembly: GCA_030582795.1. Lineage (NCBI taxonomy): Eukaryota > Fungi > Ascomycota > Pichiomycetes > Serinales > Metschnikowiaceae > Metschnikowia > Metschnikowia chrysomelidarum. The sequence continues at coordinate 29,539 of JAJMGZ010000268.1, read as the reverse complement.
TCTCATTTCCGAGTTCCGCAACGAAGTTTTCTCCTTGACCGAAGTCTCTGGAAAGTTATTATTCTTGGTGCTTGTAAATGGATTTTCCCACTTTATGCAGTCGCTTTTGGCATTTCTGCTTTTGGGAACGATTTCTACCGTCAACTACTCGATCGCCAACATCATGAAGCGAATCATGGTAATCTTATTTGCATTCGTTTGGGAGAGCTCCTTCAGTTTCACCGGTACCCAGAGCTACGGTATTGTTCTCACTGGTTTTGGTCTCTATGCATACGACAAATGGGGAATCGACAGGAAAAAATCGTCTTCTAGCTTGAGATAGTGTTTGTATGTTCACACAAATACGCCACCCGCATGCTTTGTGCTCGCCAGAGCATTGAGCTCACTTTCGGTCTTGATTGATATATACAAATCAAGTTAATAGCATTAATTTTAGAATTACACACTTCACCTTGGCACACTTATTAGTGACCACCGTCGGTCTTCAACATCTTTTTGAAGATATCGCCGAATGCCACCATGAACACAGTCTGCCACACGCCCAATCCTACTCTAGGAGCAACACCTCTGTACAAGCCCTTGATACCATTGTTCGAGTAAATGTACTTGGCAGCGGAGAATACACCGAGATTCTTTGGTCTATTTGGATCGGCGGTCTTAGACTGCATCTCCACTCTGATCACTTCAATGGGCTGGTTCCAGGCAGACAAACCTCCACCCACGCAAGAAGCAGCGATTTTTTCAACGGCATTCAAAGTGTCATCTTTGGACTTTCCAGTCAAGTTCTTGATTCCGTCTTCAGCCAATCTCGAGAGTCCAAATCTCGAACCCCAGTTGGTCATTTGTCTGATGGCCACAGCATTGACACCCTTGTTGATACCTCTGATACCTTCTTTTCTGTAGATTTCCTTAAAGACCTGGAACGAGCTCAGCTGTGGCGCACCTGCCACGGCCGCTTGTTTAGCACGAGTGATTTCCACGGTCTTCATGCATGTGCAGAAGCCCATTGTGAGGTAAGCCTGAGCGACACCTCCAGTAACACCACCAGCCATTCCCGAAAGAAAGCCGTTGAATCCCAAAGAGCGATATTGGTACTCGGCCTCGGCGGACACAAAGAGCAAAACCGCACCTTTGGTTGAGGCCTCGATCCAAGCCCATGGAATCAATCCCTGGTAAAATCCAAGGACACCACCACGTGACCAAACAAGCTTGGTGGCCTGCAAAAGAGACAAACTACGATTAGCCGCCATGGTAGTTTTCACGACCTCGAGCGGCTGGCCCAAGGTGGTGACCTCGGCCAAGTTCAAACCGGCACCCAAAAGGATGTTGGCGAAGTTGATCGGCTTCTTCTCAATCTTGTCAGCGGCCATTTTATACTATATGCTTCTGAAAATTCAATGGTCAACGAATCGGATCGGAGCGACAATTGAGGAGAATTGAGGAAGTTCGGACTCAAAGGGATCTCATCACGCAATCTCGGCCTGCTGTTATCGGGCGGCCTGCATGCACGGATCGGGGAGATAATCACGCCCGGGAATGTAGCCTGCTGGCACACGGCAGCGACAAAATCAGGTAAGTGGAGCATTTTTCAAGAAGGATTTATCTCGATTTGCAATTAAACTTTTTAATTCCGGGTTGAATTTGCAATTTTTGATCAATAGCTCGTGTGTATCACGTGACTTTCGGCGACCGAATTCTCGTGTTTCGCCGTGACAGAGTCACATCCGTACACCCAGGAATGAGCGATACCACGACACGGCTGGCAACAGACCGCGCCTCATGATCTCTTAATTAATGAGGACGAAAGTGCTAAATGCATACGCGCCCACAAGGTTCACGTGCCTTGGCCCTATTGATTAAGAGCGAGGACCAATTTGACGGCTGTAGAAATGCAAATTTTGAGGTTTGGGTCCTAATTTCGATCGAAGCGTGTCTATTTTTCTAATTTTGGAAATTAGTCTCAATTTAATTTTTTTTATTTTATTTTTTTTGCAGGAAGACGGCTTCTTCTTAAGATGTTAGTAATCATTGATTCTGGACGCGGCCTGGTCCATGCAATTTGTTGGGTGTTGACTAATACTGATCTGAACAAGATTCAATCGATTTGAAAGAGCTCAATTTGGTGACGGATTTTTGAAATAGAGGCACTTGCTATGATACTTTTCGAAAATTCTAGATTTTGGACTCGGTACTCCATAATGCTCCTATCGAAGATTGGAGTTTGGCGGTAAACATTTATGGGGGCGCTTAGATCAATCGAAAAGTGGAGGAGTCAATATGTTGGCAATATCCGGTGAAAAATAAAAGATTTGATAGATTGATGAGATAAAAAATTGACCGCACCACTTTACGGAGCATTTTCAACTTCTCGATATTGATTGCTACGCCCTTTAATTCATCCAGTTATAGCCCGCCCAATTTGCCCCTTCACCATCGCCTTTATTGGGGAGCCATCGCGCATGCCCAACTTTCCCGGCGCTAGTGGTTGGCGGTCACGTGACCAAATGTTGGGGCTGGCCGTCCTCAGTTGCAGTTCAGTGAATTACGCGCAGAATTGAACGAGGTAGACCCGTTAGGTAAATGTTTTTTGAGTGAATTAGCTTGCTTTTCGAAAAATCCATGGATAAACTTTCCCGTGGAATATCTCCGGTTTCAGGCGGGCTCAGCCGCCGTGAGTGCGTTTCTTTTTCAACCATGATTAACATGGCGCGATATTTTCTAGGCGGCGATTATCTCTCAGAATCCTGGCCTGTGTGCACTCCGCACTGTCTGCCACGCACCCTCCAGCTTTCTTTTTTCCCTCATCTTGCATTTCCCGGGTTTTATATAACGCGCCTGGTTTCGCACCACCTTGCGTTCCGCCAGGTCAAGAAATCTCCGACTTCTCGTAGAATCCCGCTCTTTTTGGGTCCTCACGCTCTTTTTCTTCCTCGCACATTCCCTCCTTTGAATCGTGCCCCTCATGTCCAAGGTCGCTTCGCTCGCCACCACCACCGGGGCGTCTACCGGTGCTTCCACCTCGATCAAGAAAACCGGTAACGTGTCTTCGTTCTCTGACAATGTCACCGCCATCAACACTTACGGAGAAGAGTTCCAGGCTCCTGACTATACCATCAAGGATATCTTATCTGCGATCCCTGCCCACTGCTACGAGCGTCGTACCTTCGAATCGCTCTACTATGTCGGCAGAGATATTTTCTGGATGCTCGTGTTCGGCTACGCTGCCAACAACTATATCCACTTGTTGCCTCACGTGGGATTGAGATTCGCCGCATGGACCACCTACTGTATTGTCCAAGGTCTTTTGGGTACCGGACTCTGGGTTTTGGCCCACGAGTGTGGCCACCAGGCTTTTTCGGATAGCAAAACGGTTAACGACACTGTGGGTTGGATCTTGCACTCTTACTGGCTCGTTCCTTACTTCTCGTGGAAATTCTCTCACGGTAAGCACCACAAGGCTACCGGACACTTGGGCAGAGACATGGTGTTTGTGCCTAAGACCAGAGAAGAGTTTATTGAGAAACATCATGGATTGTCTATCGAGGAAATCGCCAGCGACTCGCCTCTTGTTTCTCTCTGGTCGTTGATCTTGCAGCAAGGTGCCGGCTGGATCATGTACCTTTTCACCAACGTGACCGGCCAGAAAGTTGCCTCTTCTGGTTGGGGCATGAACCACTTCAATCCTGCATCGGCCATCTTCGAGAAGGACCAGTACTGGTACATTGTGTTGTCTGACGTCGGAATCTTGACCCAGCTCTTCGTGTTATACACCTGGTATAAGAACTACGGTGGATTCAACGTGCTCGTTAACTGGGTCCTTCCCTACATTGGCGTCAACCACTGGTTGGTATTTATTACTTTCTTGCAGCATTCCGACCCCCGCATGCCCCACTACGAGGCCGAGCAGTGGAACTTCGCCAGAGGTGCGGCTGCCACGATGGACAGAGAGTTCGGTTTCATCGGACAGCACGTGTTGCATGACATTATCGAGACTCACGTGTTGCACCACTACTGCTCCAGAATCCCCTTCTACAATGCTCGTGAGGCCAGTGAAGCCATCAAGAAGGTCATGGGTAAACACTACCAGCACTCGGACGAGAATATGTGGGTGTCCTTGTGGAAGTCGGCGAGATGGTGTCAGTTTGTTGAGGGTGACAACGGTGTGATGATGTACAGAAACGTCAACGGCAACGGTGTGGCCCCCAAGAAGTCGAGTTAGGAGAGACTAGCATATGATAAATTTTATGTAAAGCAATGCAATATAACGTTATTTTTTGAAAAAAAGTACATGTATGAGATAAAATTTTGTTGCTGGTTTCTGGGTGGTGCACGTGCGAATTCCCAGGCAAATGAAATTTAAAGACATATCTCGCTAGAAGAAATTTGCTTTCAGATTTTGAATTGCTCGATTCAAGTACGAAGATTCTTTATTGGGGTGCTAGATCTTGCTGTGCATGAGGACTTGCTACTGGTTTTGCTACACCGCAGTATAATAATCCTGTCTATTAAGTCTTTACGATTTCTTCTATATTTGTTTGAATTCACTTGATGAACGGAATCCCGACGCCTGTTTGGGTCCGGTACTTCTTATACTGATCGCCGAAGAACGACACAAGAAATTTTTCCTCGTACTCTATTCTTACTTGGAAAAACTGTAGAAGTTTGAAGATGCCAAATGCAGCCACAACCCAGTTTTGAAGAATCAACTGCGTGCCCACATACCACCAGAAATACCCGAAGTAGCTAGGGTGTCTAGAGTACAGGTAAATCCCTCCAGTAACAAGTTTATGTTTGTCTGCGTGTTCTTGTTGAATATGATGGTTGAAAGATACGCCAGCAGTGTACATAGCCATTGAGCGGCAAATCTGGCCAATGGTGACCACGGCCATACCGCCTATTAGGTAATATTGGTTGTAAGGGAAGAATCGAGACCGCAGCTTAAGTGCACTTTCAACTAACGCCGCTATGTATGCATAATGCAATTGGCTGTCGCCCAATATGAACGAGTCGTCGTCTGTTTCTTCCGTGTTATAAATCGCTGTAATGAAAAACTCAAGTGTATGAAAAACACATTGGCAGAGGGTGAAGAGGGCTAGGCGAAACGACGCGGTATCTGAAGATTTCGATAAGATCATTATCGCGATGCAGAATGTTGTCACCGCCCCTAGTCCAAACGCCTTGGCAGCAATCACATGTAAACGTGTCTTCTCGGGTTTGTACGTGGCGTAAGATGACATATTAAAGTTTTGTCGAGATAGTAAAATTGTAAAAATGGGAAGACTTTGACATTTAAGTAACGAGATTGGAGACGGCCCGAAGTTTCAACTGACGCGCGCTCAAGTGGTTCACGCATAGAAGCGCCTTATGTGCCGGAGATCTCACCGCATGATTCAATTGTGACGACCGAATGGGGAAGCTTCATCTCACGAACTCAAGCATACCTTGAGATCGGGCATCTCTGTTCTCGACCTCGTGCATGAAGATTATCTCTTATTATATATGAGCGCTGTCTTCATACAGTCCACTCTACTTGCTGCTGTGGCAATCTCGTCAGCTTCTCATATTGCACTCGGAGCACATTCCCCGCTCGCACATTATTTGTTAGCGTGGACAGCATTTCATGCTAGCGAATACATTTGTACATCGAGATTTCTGCCTCGCACCGTGACTTCTTCTCTGTTTTTGTTATGGGGCGCAAAGGGTTCTGTGGAATTGGCCGGGGTACATCTACTAGCAGTTCTCGAATACTATTACACATGTAAATTATGGAAGTTCCATGGTGTTCCCACATTTGGTATAGTTGTGGCGCTATTCGGGATTCTTATAAGGGCTAGAGCTATTTTCGACTGTGGAAACTCATTTTCTCATTATATTGAAACGGATCGAGGCAGTAGTGCCGAAAACGGGCTGGATTCTGGTCCTGCTGGTCTCGTGACCTCGGGCATTTACGCATGGTGTCGACATCCAAGTTATACCGGGTTTATAGTATATGTAGTGGGTCTGCAACTTATCTTAGAAAACCTTTTGGTCTCGGTTGTCTGTACCACTGTTCTCTTTCGATTTTTCACAAAAAGAATCGAGATCGAGGAATACTTTCTCGTGAACACCCTATACGGAGCAGCATACTTGGACTACCGGGCAAAGGTCAAGACATTGGTGCCTTTCATTTACTAGCATGCTGTTTAGTGAGAAATACATAACATACATTCATCAAATTCGAAGACCAGATTTTTCCCACTTTCGAGCACGTTTTCGTTGGGTATATTGATTCTTTCATGTATAAACAGTTTTCCTATAGTATCGGCAATGTTCCAGCCAGCGACTATAAACTACGGTTCATGAACCGCTTTCTGGTGAATGCCAACCAGTACTTACTTGGAATAGTCTCGTCGTCGGCATAGATCTTCTTCAAGAGGCGGTCGGCCAATTCTTGACGGAACTGCTGTAAATAGCTTCTCAAAAGCTCGGCGTCGTTTTTCGTGGCAGGTGCTTGGTAAACTTCGTTCATGGGGAATCCAATGTCACCGGGCAAAGCGAACGAGTCGAGGGCCAAGTTATTTAGCGCCCGCACTGCATCCTTGTATGTGACTCTGGGGTTCAATTTGGACAAACAGTCACTGACAAAGAGAATGCCGTAAATGAGCAAGCGGTCAGCGGGACCCTTGATGTCGAAGTTTTTGAAGAAAGAGTTGGCTCTGAACAAGTCGAGCGTTTCCTCGATGATGTCGTATTCCAGCGACGGCGGGTACGAGGGGCCCCTGAACTGAGTACGGATAGGCAATAAGACGATATTACCGACGATTCTTTCCGAGGCCTCCCCGAGAAATGTCGAGTGGTATGCTGGCATTTTATTTGTTATTAGATTGGAAAATCACTGGCCAATTGATGGATCGAAGTTGGTGTTTCGATAAGAGATTTGGGTAATGCGGAGTGCCTTGAGCGCCAGCAATCTGAGAGCGAGAGCGGCAGTGCTGGATTGTGCAGGACTGATCAGTATCATTAAGTGGAGCAATTTCGAATCAGCCATTTGAAAAATTTAGTAATTCTTTGTAAAAGATTTTTGTTTCAGTTCTTTTTGTGCTCAAGAAAACATTTGCAACATTTTGAATTCCTTTTCAGTATCAAATGGGTCTCAAGAACACAATGCTCACTCTCTGATAATGAACTGTAGCAGTTCCCATATGAGATGAAACATATTTTTTAGGTAGTTCTCGAATTATAACAAGGGATCTATTTGTTTCATATATTAAAATTCGTGTTTAAGCTTTACTTGTATAATTTGTATTTTTTCCGGCACAGGCAAGGACCCACGAAGTCTTTCTCATTAAATATTAATATAAAAATGTTGTAAATTGAGATGGAATTTGAAAATATAATATTTTTCCGATTTCTTCTATCGTGATCTTCAAAACTGAAGAGACCCTTTTAAGAGGATACATTACATTAATCAAAGATTTGATTGACAAGTTATAACGATTTGCTCACGTGATCGACTCACCGTTTGTCTATATTGCGCCTTCTTTATCCACGCTTTTGTTCTAAGGAGAAACATTTCGAGGTAAGAAATGTAGAGCAGTTCATTTCTCATCTTTTCTTATATGACTTTGAAGAGCCTTTCACGTCAATATCTCTCTTGCTTCTCTCCACTATTTTTCACTGGTTCTATAAATAGACATTTTGCGGCCAGCGCGGACCCGCAGTGTAACCAGTGTCCTCAATTCAATGCAACCCAGTCGAGAAACCGTGACAAAGGTTTCCAAAATGCATGAGACTAAGGAAGATTACAAAATCTTACATTTTCGATCAAATTTCCAAAGAATGAGCGTGGGTTCATGTGACAAAGGTGTTGGACAGTGTGCAGGAAACGGTATCCGTGTGCGATCGGGTGGGGCCGGCGGCGTCGCTGTGCTGAGAAATTCGGTTGTCTCTTTTGCAAATTGAACAGTCTTTTTTGATATTAAAAGTAGGTTCATAAATCAGCGCCTTATCTTTTGAAAGAATCTTTGTGAATTCTCGATAATCCTTCTTTTTTCCCTCAATTTCCCTTGGTCTCTTATCAACTAAGGTCGGCCTTTGCGTCAAGGCGCCGGCCTCGTACCAGTCCCTGCGAGAGAAAAAGAACGATACGCAGGAAAAATGAAAAATTCAAAATAAGCCCTCCCACACAAGTCTTGCAAGAATGCATTGTCGGAAACATGAAGAACATTTTTTTAGTAAAACTTTCAAATTTATATTAAACACAAATTCTTTACCTAATTTATTTAAATTATTAGCCGCCAACGTCCCTATAGTTTTAGCCTTTTGGTGCCGCACCACGCACGATTCCCCCGCGGGCCCTCTACGTTCGCAGCGCACCACCCTACGGCAAAATCTCGCCGGCGTTGCGAGCTCACATTATTCTTGTTCACCACCGGATCAGAGCTGCCGTTTTTGGTGCCACCAGTTTCTGAAAAACCCCCCTCCTTTTACGCCAAACACATCTTTACAAGTGTGCGACTTTTCGGAATTGTGGACTGACTTACTGCTTTTTCATTGATTTGCTCCTGGCCCACCCAAATCTTACTTCTGTTACCGCCGGGCGCACAGAACCTTCCAGGGATCATTTTCTGTAGCTGCTCACGACGCCAACTTCGTGACATTCGCCCGTCCAAAACGAAAATCATTAAACTTTAAAGAAAAATTATTCATTTATGTCCCGCCCACGCTCCTCGGGCCCTTCGGGTGCATCTGCCAGTCCACATCAGCAGCAGTTCAATCTTCCCGCCCATCTAATACCGCTGGCAATGATGAATTTCCAAAGCGAGGAGAGCTTAAGTAGCGCCGAGTATGCTCTCGCTCCCGAGAACGGTGCTCGCGCTTCAAATCACGAGAAATTCGCAGATTATGCAGCATCCGGCAGCCGTGAAGATTTGGCGCCGGCTAGAAGCCACGGCTCTTTTACTCATCAGTATTCCGGAAAACACTCGCCTTACGCGGGCCATAAATCAGCGTCGGGACTGCAGCCATCATTGGCATCAGCACGCCCCAGCCATAGTCCCGTGCAAACGACATTTTCACAACCTCCGTATTCAGCTGGCCACAGCATCACAACTGCAGGGTTACCGCAGCTGAAATCGGCCGCAGAGCTGCCGCAAGACTATTTTCCCAACGATCATTTCGACAGTCTAGCGCGTGTCCAAAACGGTTCATTTCGTCCGAATCAGTACCCTCAGAGTCAACCTGAGTATGGTGGCGCTCCCTCTAATCATAAACAACAAGGTGAGGCAAGGAAACCTGCGCCAGGCCGCCGTGCGCCGCCGGCACTAAACCATCATAAATCTGTTCCGGACTTTCGACCAAATCAACCGTTGCATACGAAGCCAAGTGTCGAGCTGCTTCAGCATTCTCAGCACTACAACTTCCACCAAAATCATCAGAACCACCAAAATCTCCCGGCGCATCCAAAATATCAAGCTCATCAGCCTCAGAACAACTATCCAAGTTATGCAAATAATCAGTCGCAGCCACCATATCCCCAAAAGCAGTTTCAGCAGCGGCCTTCTCAGAATTACATCGCGTCCACACCTCCTCAATCTTTTGCTCCAAATCAGAATAATGCGACAGGTTTGGGCCTTGCACATCAACCGGCTTACCCACAGTATGATACGTTGCCCGAGGCGCCTGAGCCTAGTACGAGTAGTTACTCCTTGTCACGCTCAACGCCACAACCCCAAAATTTTACGCCACAAAATCGGCGTGTTGCCACATCTCCCAATTTGCCCATGACCAATGCAGAGTCGTTTCAGGTTCAGCGGCTTCGCAGGGAGAACACCACGAAGGACAACCGCACGAAGTCCCTTACGGCGTCTCAACAAAGTCAGTTCGCATCTTCGGGAAGCAATGCGCCGCCAATGGTTCAAAATCAGCGGTCTTTATCGAATGGATCATCGCACTCGTTTTCCTTTTCCTCGAAATCGTTGTCTTCATTGGGAAAGCTCTCTTCTCTATCGACGAAGAAGTTCTCGAGCTCCACTTCCTTGCAGAAGGACCGGTCGGTATCTCAGCTGACTATGGCAACGATGAAATCTATGGCTCCGGGACCTCGGAAGCCGATAGTATACCCTGCGCTTCTCTCCAGAGTGGCTACAGCGTTCAAGGAGGGAATGCTTGTGAGCATAAATATCAAAGATGGGTTGGAGTATCACGATTCGTTTACGGGAAAAGCCGCCATAGATCTTATTTGTAACATCATACGAACGAACGATCGAAATTTGGCGTTGCTTCTCGGACGTTCCTTGGATGCTCAAAAATTCATTCATGATGCCACGTATAATCATCGGTTGAGGGATTCTGTGAATGAAGTCTACAACTTTACCCGTGTCTACAGCGATGTTGACTTTTTTGACGAAAATAATGGCGATAGCAATAATAACTCGAATCGAACATCGTCTTTGTACAACGGAGCCAATTCAGGAGCCAATACAGCACCCTATCCAACTTCAAACTACCCACCGATGCCCGGTAGCCCAATCGAGGGTATACTGGGTAGCTTTACCAGCCTCACTAAAGCTGGTTCTGAGAAAGACAAGCAATTTAAAGATCTGTCGGGAGTCAACGGTGTGTTCACTATTTTGACAGAATGTTACTCTCCAACATGTAGCAGAAACAGACTCTGTTATTCCATTGCATGTCCTCGCCGTCTTGAGCAACAGGCCAGACTTAACATGAAACCGAGAGGTGGGTTGAGACGAGCTGTTCTGAGATTGTCGTTGCATGATAATGAAGCCTCGAAGACATTGTGGCACGAAACCGTTGATCAATCAGTATTGGATAAGTTGGACAAGGTCGAGAAAATGAGACAAGAACTCATCTATGAGCTCATTTACACCGAGAGAGACTATGTCAAAGATCTCGAGTTCATGACTGACTTCTACATCATGCCATTGAGGAATCCCGTGAATAATATTATTCCTGAGAGAGAACGTGACGCCTTCATAAGAACCGTGTTTGGTGGAGTTAGTGAATTGTTGAGATTGGCAAAAAGTTTGAGTGAAGCCTTGACTGCTAGACAACAATCACAAAAGCCTGTGGTTGAAACGGTTGCAGATGTGTTGCTTCTGTTCATCGGAAACTTTGAGCCATTCATCAAATACTCCGGGAACAAAGTTTTTGCTAGCTTTGAGCATGAGAGACAACAGCAAGTAAACGCTAGATATGCAAGATTTCTCGATGCAATTGAGAAGAAGCCAGAGTCTAGGAAGCAAGACTTTTCTTCATTTCTCATCAAGGGTGTTCAGCGGCCAGCGCGGTATCAGTTGTTGTTAAGTGGAATTATCAAAAACACGAAGGAGACTTCGCCAGATTATAAAAATTTGATCAAAGCAAAGGAGGAGATAGAAAAGCTTTTGGTCAAAATTAATGTTCAGACAGGTGAGGCTACTGACCGCCATAAAATAATGGTTTTGCACAGGCTTTTGGGAAGGCAGACACTTGAGGAAAGATTCAACTTCAAGTTGAATTATAGCAACCGAATCATTTATCAAGTTACATTGAGCAGAAAGAGGGATAATGAAAAGATCGATGTCTATCTCTTTGAGCATGCTCTTCTCATGGTCAAGCACAAAATACAAAACAAACGAGAGGTACACAAAGTTTTTGAAAGACCAGTTTATCTTCCGTTGCTCTTCATGAACAGTGGCTACGAGGCGCCGACTTTCAAAACTTTGCTTCCCCATAGAGAGAACGGGTCTCTTGTTTCCGATGTCGGGTCGAAAAACAAGCTAGAGCCCTCAGCGTACAACACAGTGTCATCCTCTCAACAAAAAATGCAATTGAACTTCTTTGGCCTAGGAAGCAACCCCGTGCACGTTTCTTTGTTCGCGGATGACTTGACCAACCAAAATCAAGTTTTGCTGCAGGTTCAGCAACAGCAAAAGAAATTGATCGAGAAACACGACGTCTTTTCGATCTGCAAATACGAGACGAGAAGATTTACGGGCAATAACCGAATCAACTGTGCCGTTCCATGCTACGGAGGCAAAAAGTTGATGTATGGCACAGATTCGGGCGTGTGGGTTTCTACGGTCCGTTCTATAAGCATGACTTCGATGGAAAAGATTTGCTCTGATCCGACTATCGTGATCAGTAAACCATACGTCACCCAGTTGGAAGTGTTGGTGGAGTATTCGAAAGTTTTGGTGCTCTCTGACAAGATCTTGTACGAGTTCGATTTGTCGTGCACTGACTCGTTGGATCATGTGAAGAACACGAGAAGTGGAAAGATCATCTTGAATCATGTTTCGTCCTTCAAAACAGGGATCTGTGACGGAAAGCTTCTTGTGTGTGCCGTGAAAAGCGGAAACGCTCGTGCAATTAGTATCGTTGAGCCGACAAATCCATTTGACAAAAACAAGAACAAGAATAAGCGGCTCGAGGTAAGAGAAATCAGTTTCTCGTCAGAACCAGTGCTGATTTCGTTTTTGAAGACAAAATTGTGCATCGGTTGTACCAAGGGTTTTGAGATCTTGTCGCTTCAGGCAGGTCAAAAAGAACCTATTCTCGATGAAGCAGACCCTTCATTGGATTTTGCCACACAGCGCGAGAGTGTGACACCGCTTGCCATTCACAAGCTTGACAAAAACTTTCTTTTGAGTTACAGTGAGTTTTCCTTCTTCATTAATCGGAATGGGTGGAGAACCAAGCATGACTGGGGAATCTACTGGGAGGGCACGCCGCAGAATATCGCGTTGTTTTATCCCTACCTCCTTGCCTTTGACCCTGGATTTATTGAGATTCGGGACTTGGAGAGTACAACTTTGATCCGGGCATTGGTCGGAGAAAATATCAGGTACCTTCACTCTAATGAGCATGAAGCTCTTTACGCGTGTGAGGAGAATGGTTATGACATTATCGTGTCGATTGATTTCTTGAACTTGAAGCCGAAGCAACCAGCCAAGAAATGATAAAGCTTTGAGAACATGGTTAGATGATTTCAGAATTAATGAGGAACACGATGCTATACATATATCTTATGAAAATATATATTCGTAAGATTAGTTTAATTTATGACAATGATATGTTTTGTTAAACAGGAGGCGTCTCGTATTCAATGCACAATGGGTAAATGACTACAAAATTCCCCCAACTCTAGAGTGAAATTTTTTCGTTGATGGTTTTGTAGTCAATCGAAAACCGGATCCAATCTTCTTGACCCCTGCATAGTATCCCAAAACACGTATCACATGGATTGCTTGCAAACTACATGCGGGCATGTGAATTTTGCGGACGCGAGATCTCATCTAAGACAATGCCGACGCGCCCGGCCGAGCACGTGCCGTTTACTGATTCAGAGTCATCGCAAGAACTCTTAAGAAACAATCAAATTAATTAGATCAACAAAAAATAAAAAACTCATATATGCAATCAAAAATGAGACCAGAACATAATAGAATTTTATTGGTCATTTTTCTTGGAAACTTTAACATTCCCTAATATTTCGCGTCTGCATTAGATCCCCAAGTTGGGGCCGCAAGGAAAAGCGCGACTCCAAAACGCAAAAACAGTGGAAAATGCACGCGCCCACACAGTCAGTCTGGCACCGCGCGCCAACAAACCCACCACATTTTCACCCTCTCCATCTTTTCCCTGGCTCGTTTGCATCATTTAAATTTCTTTTTCATTATAGGATGGCCGACATTTCGTCTGTGTTCACCCAGGAGCCTTTGCTCCAGTACGGCGTGCCCTCGATCGAGCGTCCGTTCGGCGTTTACTTGTGGCCGCTTTTCTCGGCGGTTTTCGAAAAGGCAGTGGGATACCCAGCTGAAGATTTCGAGTTCGTGCATAACCAGACCTTCTTGGCCAACGGCTGGCAGGCAATTGGCATCATTGCTGTATACTACACGATCATCTTTGGCGGTAGATTTGTCTCCAACAAACTCGGCGTGCCCGCGCTTAAATTGAACTTCTTGTTCCAGGTCCACAACTTGGGCTTGACCTTGGCGTCCCTCGTGCTTTTGCTCTTGGCCATCGAGCAGTTGGTGCCGATTTTGTACCACCACGGTCTCTTCTACGCGATCTGCGACGAGAAGGCGTTTGCGCCCAAATTGGTCACGCTCTACTACTTGAACTACTTGACCAAATACTGGGAATTGATCGATACCGTGTTTTTGGTGTTGAAGAAGAAAAAGTTGTTGTTTTTGCACGTCTACCACCACGGTGCCACCGCGCTTCTCTGTTACACCCAATTGGTGGGTTCCACCTCAGTAGAATGGGTCCCCATCACGCTTAACTTGGGTGTCCACGTCGTGATGTACTGGTACTACTTCTTGAGTGCTCGTGGCATCAGAGTGTGGTGGAAAGAATGGGTCACCCGGTTCCAGATCATCCAATTTGTGTTGGACTTGGGCTTTGTGTACTTCGCCACCTACACCCACTACGCGTTCCGTTACTTCAAGTCGTTGCCTCACGTGGGCGACTGCTTCGGCTCCGAGTTGGCCGCGTTCTACGGTTACTTGATCTTGACCAGTTACTTGTTGTTGTTCATTTCTTTCTACATCAAGGTGTACAAGAGCTCCGGCAAGAAATCCGCCGCCAAGAAGGACGCAGTTGCTGCCACCGGTGTTTCTTCCGGTGTCGAGGCCACCTCCCCCAAGGCCCGTTCCAGAAAGGCCTGATGGAGTTCCAGAGAGGCGTGATGAAAGAAGTGTGCTGAAGTGAGTTGAAGCGAAACGAGGTGCGATACATAGGGAGTGCTATGTCTGATTAAATATCAACTTTCTGTTCATCGTTTGGAGTTTTGATTTGGTTTCTGAACTGAAGAAGGTGGATGTTTATGCAACTGTTTATCAGCTTGCGATCGCAAGGGAATCGGGAATAAATACACGTAGCTTAATTCTTAACGTCGCTATGGAGAATACATAATTCTAAGTTTCAGCAGAATATCAGTATTACGTCCGAATCAATAGTTTGCCATATCCTCTTCCTGAAACCCGTGACATACCGTACGCCAGGAGACAAATCAAGTGCTTCAACAGATTTCATTCTGTTCCATTGAAAGACAATACCTTTTTATGAATTCGGCTTGTCAGTCTCAATTCATGTAATGGAGAGGACATGTGCGGGAATTCTTCGTGTTTGTGGCCGGGCCAGGTGCTTGTCGTTCCTCACCACGGCCATTAATCTCCGGACATCTATTCGAAAAAAATGTCATGTCCGAAAGTAACGGCTTGAGATATCGTGTTTGACAAATGTTTATGGTGATAGCTTGTGAATTGTTGGATTAAATCTCAGAGACAGATTAATGATAGTGACGGCAAAAATTATGGGAATGGAGTGAGCGGGGGCCAAGACCATTTGCCACGGGGAAACGGGAGGAATTATGGCAGGAACAGCCGCAAAAATTACAACATATTTTACGTTGACACCAATCAAGAAGTTTGAAAACTTAGCGGTTTTGATATTTCCAAAGTAGATAAAATCTCTTTCCCCCAAAAGATTTCAACTCTGACGCCTGAATTCCCTGACTCGTAATGTTGCTTGGGTATCGGCACTCGGCAGTAAAGAAACTGCCGGATCCCTGCATACGTTGTGGGTGGCGGCTCATTGCCGAAAGGCGGCCACGGGCAATTCCGCCATTCCCGTCGATGGAAAAAATTTTGGAGAAACGCCAATCACAGAATCAGAAAATTGACTCTCTGAAATAAAATACCTGGAAATATGTCATTATGTTGTCTCGTATTTGGCTCGTTTCGTTCGCGATGGATTGGGAAACTTCGTACCATTCCTGGCGAAGGCACGCACGTTCGGAAATGTCGGGACCTACTATACAGGCACCATGAGATCTGACGCAATCTGGGACCCCGAGACAGAATTCCACAGAAAAGAACGGTTCGCTTAGGAATATTCTGAAACCGCTCACACGCCTAGGCTGCCATTTTCATTAAATTCTTACTTGACTTTTATCTAAAAGATCAATTTGCTAGTAAAAAAATCTGGCACGTGCCTTGGCATCGACGGCGACCATGCTCGAAATAGATTTCTCCTGCACATGGCAAGTGCGCGCAGGCGCAAAATTAGTAAGCGCACTGGGATCGTTCTTGCCGCGCCCTGGGGCGGTGCTGGAGATCGTCAACTTTTCTAAATGAGTAGTGGAGAAACATCGAGGGGCACTTTATTATCACGTGGTTTCTACCAACCTTATCAAATAATTTCTTTTTTGATCACTTCTAAATTTACGATATATTGTATACAATACATAACAATGTCGCTTTGGGCGATTTCATTCCGCCTGCTCGCACGGCTAGACATTGCCTTGCCCTGTTCCACGGAAATCCACACTGGCCCCATCCATCAGAGCGCGAAGCCTCGCCTACGCGGAACCTCCCGCCGCGTCCACGGGTTCTGGCCAAATTTGGAAGAACCCGTTTCGCCCCAACCACTCAACTTTAATAAAAAAAAGTGTAAGAATCAAGAATAAAATTTCTAGATATCCATCACTTCATCGAAGAAGAGTTTGTCCTTAATTTGTTACTGGATTTTATGTGCGGATTTAAGAAATTTGGCTCTGCGGGATTTAAGACAATGCCTGCTAGCCGTGCCGAGAGGAGGGCTCCTAAGGGTGCCAGCGTGGCCGCGTGCGGCTCGTAAACACACCAACAAAGCAAGGAAAAAAAAAACATCGAATAGGGGTACGCGCGCGTGCCCAGGCCAGCGCTTTTCAGCGGCCCCTAAACGAACCAACGGTTTTGTTAGCGTGGCCTGCGGGATGCCAAGACTTCACGCTGAACTGCGGTCCGTGATTTTTTATTGTGGGGACAATAAGCATTTGCGCGTGCCAAGCTTATAAAAAGATAGAATTATAAATCTGTAATACCCGATCGGGGGGAAGGGGCTAGGGACGTGCCATTGTTTTGTCAAAGCGGCAATTTTCGTTGCGCTACTTTTTTTTGACCGGGGTGACGTGCTTGTGCGGGCTTAGGGCCGAGAACCCCCACGCTGGGTGCATGGCGGTGTGCAGGGCAGTGCACGGGCCGATCCGACCGTGATGTGCCATTCCTGCACACACCTCGGCGAGGCTATCGACGGCAAGTTTCAGCCGTCCCGATCCGTGGTGCAGGCACGGATGCGTCGGATGTTGTAGACTATTTATGCTCGTCTCGCCGTCTGTCTTGAAGAAGCGCAAATTGGATAATTTCGAATTATCTCGAACATCTTTCTTATCATCAGTCATCCTTCAATTATAGACATTCATCTCTAGGAAGCTGCTACTGCAAATCATTACTTTACATCAACCAGCATCAATTTTCACCTCCGATCGCCATCTATTATCTTATATTTTCACCATGATGACAAGCCCTATGGATTTCCGTCTTCCCCCAATCAACTCACTCGCACTAGACGTGCCGCTTCAAGCGCCCCCCAACTTACACAGTTTCTCAAATTTCAATCTTCTCCCGGGCAGTACCCCTGCTCACCTACACGGCTTATCCTCGCCACAACTAGCTGCTACGATCTCTCAAAATCTTCCACAGCCTGGCCTCCATGCCACTTTGCCACTTCCCCTTCGAAACCCTCTGTTAGGTCTTGCAGAGTACACGTTATCGCATATTTCTCCGGTCGAGTCTCCGGTCTCGGCTCGGTTTCTGCGCCTGAGCAGTTTGGGCCACGCGTCGCCATCGTCACTAAAAACTTTGGTGGTGGGCGAAACTAATCAACTTCCAATACCATTGTTGCAACAACCGTCCCCCACGGCATCGCGCCGCGCATCGGCCAACGTGGAGGCACCGTCGCATTCGGTGTTTGCCGCGGCAGAGATGTCAAAGACCGAATCCGACGATGGAAGAGAAGCCAGTTTGAAAAGACGCAAGAAGCGCCAGTGCCCCGAGTGTCATCTCTTCTTCTCGAACTTGGCCACTCACAAATCCACCCACTTAAACCCCACTGCTCGCCCCCACGTGTGTACTGTGTGCAGTCGCGGCTTTGCGCGGCCAAACGATCTCTTCCGTCATAATAAGTGCCACTGGAAGGAAAATGGCGTTGATAACGGCCAGTTCAAATGTCCCTTCAAGCAGGAGGGCGGCAATAACCACTGTAGTCACGTGCTGGGGGTGTTTTCGCGGTGCGATACTTACAAAAACCACTTGAAGGCGATCCACTTCAATTATCCAACGGGAACCCGCAAGAGCGAACGCGCCACTAGTGCAGGCCGCTGTGGTGTTTGTCTGGCCGAGTTTCTGTCAGTGGACGAATGGCTCACAAGTCATGTTGAAACCCATCAGTGTGAGAAAATGAGGGAGTAGGAAAAGAGAAAAAAATAGGATATAGAGGATAAACGGTAGAAAAAATAGAACTTTTTTAAGAAAACTTCCAAGCGATTTGAATTCGGGGCTTGACATCTCAAACATGTAGGAACATTAATCACTCATTCACATTTAAAATGAATATGAAATATCGAAACAACGGCGGGAAGACCTCGAATTCATAACAACGATAAATTTTGAAGAGATGTTTACACCAATTTGCACCTTAAAAGAGAGCTATAATAACTTGAATTTGTATTTTGACACATTCAAGAAGGTGTATGGCCAGGGAGGAAGAGACGATGAGAAGGGCAGCCAGTAGAGCCTCTTCTGCTAAGGCAGATGAAAGAGGAACTAAGAAAGATTTTGGACATGCTAATCGAGGAACGAAGCCGAGGCCGTATTATTTTCATAAGCTAGGTACACTTCGCTGAAATATAATGTGGTTCGACTCTCGGTATTGTCTCAGGTATCGTAGCCAGACATAATAAAAGGTTTAACAAAGAAGTTTCTGTACAGTTTTTGCTAAAGCAGGGTAAAGAGACACGCCAGAAGATGCCATTTAATCTGATATACCAACCAAAGAAAGAATGAAGAAGAATGGAGGTGAGATCAGTGTCACGGCAATGCGTCTCGGGTTATTACCCCAAAAGCTCCGGCAGCCTCATCAAATCTTAAAATGTCATAAAAACAAAGAAGTCATTTTTTCGATTTTATAAAATGTTTAATTGAGTTTTCTTCCTAAAAAATATTGTAGGTAATTTTTTTTATCACCTTCAACCGGCTACTGCACCACAAAATCTAGCCGAGGCAAGGAATTCGCAGCAACGCAGCGTCGCCGGCAGATGGGGCCGGGGCCGATCACATGGCTAGATTTCGAACTTAATTTGCATTCTCCAGGAATCAGAGTCAGCCATTAAAACTTCTCAATCTTTCAACCACCGACATAATTGATACTGTTTTTTCCAAGAATTCCTTCTTTTTTTTCTTTTTCATTATTGGCCCATCACTCTCTTTGTTCAAACTTGACAATCCAGAAAATTACCATCGTTCAAATCACAAAATGTTCAGTATAACGCTCAAGGCCCTCTTGGTGGTGTTTCTTATTTCTACCTATAAAACCCTCCCGCTAGCTTACCCGGTGCGGTTTTACCGGTATATTTTCAAGCACTTGATATTCAAGAAAAGCCACTATCTCCGCACGAAGAAGAACTCTTATGGATTCGGGGACCATAAACTTGACGTGTTCCGAAGCGTGGAGTACCGTACCTACGCCTCGCCTCTAGAAATTGACATGTACCTTCATAAGTCGAACCTGACCTATTTACTCGATTTGGATATCGCCCGTACCCACTTCGTGTGCCAAATCTTCCAGACCCTCTTTATCAAGCACTGGCAAAATGAAACCGGCGAATTCCGGGGAAAATCTCTCCAAAATTGTCCCTATGTGCCGGTCGGCACGATTCAGTGTGCCTTCAAAAAAGAAATCAAAGTCTTTCAGCGGTATTCGGTGGTATCGAATGTATTTGCCTGGGATCACAAATGGCTCTACGTATTGCTGAAATTCCAGCTTCCTAGCGGCAAAATTTGTGCGGTCGCAATCACCAAGTACGTTTTCAAGATGAAGGGTAAAATCACCATGCGGCCACGGGAGTTTATTGCCGAGTGTGGGTTGTATAACGAGGAGGTAGAAAAGATAAACGCAGAGAACTACAAGTTGGTATCCACGCTCGAATCTTCTGAGGGCTTAGAGGATTGGGCCTCGAAAATGGACAATTGAATTTATCAAACAATTATATATTAATAGAATACAAATAGACATATTGATATTGAGCCTTATGCCAACTGGAATCCCTCGTGCCCCTCTGAAATCGCAAGCAATAATGACCCACGAAGGGTCTCGTACGAATCGTATACGGGCAAATCAATCTGGTTGAAACAGGTATGCGATGACGGCAACCTATCCTTAGCGCCATAGTCACGATGAATACTGAACTTAGAAATCCCATTAGCTCCGCTCAAGTCCTTAAACCCATTCAAGGGAACCTTCGACGTGCCGGTGGAGAATTGCAATAACTTCGCTCTCTCCTCATTGTCAAAAGACTTTGCTGCCCGCCAGAACCATTGAATTTGCTCTGAGGACGCCGAGTAGTTGCTGTAGTTCGTGTTATTCTGCCAGTCTTGCACGTCGATATCAGGCAAACCGCTAATTAACAACTCGAGCTCCTGTTCATCGAATATCGCCACCAAATCACGAGGAATGATTTCGTGGAATCCAGTGATGAAATTTTTCATTTGCTCGCTCACTGAAGTTTGCAATCGGTACTCGACAACGAGCTGAACGTATTCCTGCTTATTTTCCTCGGTCACGGGGATATTCCTACCGTCCGGAATAAGATCAATGATCTTGTGCTCGCCGTAATCGTCGGTTTCAACCGAAAAATCCTCGGTGATAATGTCGGTGATATCGTTCTCTAGCATCCACATCAAAGACTTGAAGTATTCCAAATCCAAATTCTCCATATCTTTCAACGACATCGAGCGATCCAAGATCTTCTTGTAGACGGCTCTACTAAAGTGACAGTCCAAGAAACATCCGTCATAAATTGCTTTACCGATGGTGCGTCCAATGAATTTGAAGAACGACAAATGCTCGGGGTTGATATACGATGTCCTGTTGGGATGATAGGTATTCTCGTCACTAGCAACTGCAGTGAATAACGCATAGTCCGGATTGAACATTTGACGCGACAATACCTGATACCACTCTCTTGTGACACCTCCAGCATCAATGCCGGCCTCACCCTTGAAGTTGATTTCCAAGTGGGCCTTCTTGAACTCGTCCACCGACTTGAAGAAGAGTGCGCGGTATGAATCAAGGAATACCTGATCACGACGAATGCTGACGCTCATTTTGGTTCGTGCCTCCTTCGCATCATGAAGTTGCCTGTTGAAGTAGTTTCTTT
Source organism: Metschnikowia chrysomelidarum (assembly GCA_030582795.1). Lineage (NCBI taxonomy): Eukaryota > Fungi > Ascomycota > Pichiomycetes > Serinales > Metschnikowiaceae > Metschnikowia > Metschnikowia chrysomelidarum. The sequence continues at coordinate 8,298 of JAJMGZ010000268.1, read as the reverse complement.
TGTTATCGAACTCCAACACACGAGGGTTTCTGACCAACATGCTGAATGGACCGCTCATAAGATTAGAGTTCGATCTCACCATCTGATTAAGAATTTTCTTATGCTCTTCTGTGAATGAAAAGAACAAGCTCTCGATCGGTTCCTTTGTAAAATCGATCTTTTTGACTTCAAACTTCATCACCTCCTTCATGTGAATTTCTTTCACCTTGCTATGCTTGCATACGACCATGAGCGCTTCAATCAACGGAAGTAAAGCGGTGGCAATATGTGAGATCTCCTGGTTTTCCTCGAATATCCTCAATCCATCACTAAGGGCCTTCCACAATGTTCCGAGCTGAAGGTGCTTGTAAAGATCCGTCAACCGATCATAGTCATCCTTTGAATTCTGCCCATCTTTTTCTCGTTTCTGACTCTCGTACATATAATCTAATGCGGTCAAAATACGGAGCAACTTCAGTTGATCGGAGCTCGACGCGGTGAACTTGCTGACCAACTTGCTATCGTATGATTGTGTGTGAGTCTGACTCGTTAATGCATTAGTCAATGTTTTGAGGTCTTTGATGATAAACTCGCCTAGGTCAGCCGCTCTCTCAGAGAGCTCCACAGAAAAGACATTCTGCGCATTCTTCAATAGCGAAAGATGATGCATGGAGCTGATCGTGCTGCGGAATGTCGAATTCACGCATTCCTTTGACGTCAAGATTTTAATGATCGACCGCAAGTTTCGATCCGGAATGAAATTCGTCGAAAATGACGCCGGCATATGCTTACTTTTGTCCCGCATGATCAAAAGTGGCCGAGTCGCATAGTTGAACACATTGGCAAGCAAATCGACAAAGAGATGTTCTTCATTCAAAAGCGGGTTATCCAAAAGTCTGAAAAGCAAATTGATAGGATAACGCTCTTCGATCTGCGACGTTTTCTTGAGTCTAAACTTTTTCAAATGTTTCTTCGCCAAGAATATGTTTTCGTGCTCAGTCAACATAAATAACCTTAACGCGGGGGCTTTTTCCAACAAGTACAAAAGGGCCTCCACTACCTGAACACCAATGGAAATTGGAGAACAGCCAATCGGGAAGCTTCCCGAAGTAGTTTGCTGGCTACTCTTGGCTGCCTTCGCCGTAACCTGAGCAAACATTTTTTCGAGTGCCTTTTGACTACTCAATCCATCGTGTAAGATAGCAATAAGCATACTGACAACATCTGACAGAGTCTGCTTATTGTTACAGATCAGAACAAGTGTTTGGTAAGTATGTTCTCTCTGACTGATCGGTCTGGGAAGGAACAAAAGTCTGATTACACTGGCAACGCCATTGCGATCAACTAAGGGCACCGAGAATGATTTTTTCTTCTTGGTCTGTGTTCCAGTCGCCTTAGGTTCATTGGCCTGTTCGCCATCATCGCGCAGTTCTCCCAAAGTTGACTCGAGTTCTTCATCGGCATCAAACTCGTCTCCCATCTCGGAATCAGAATCCACTTCGTCGTCTTCTTCATCTTGGAAAAATCCAAATCCAGAATTGCTGAATCTCCTACTCATAGACTCTTGTTGTAAAATCTCAGTTCGAATCTGTTCAGGTAGCGCATCGAGAAAGTCGGGATCAATCTCTCGAACTTCACCAACGGAACTGCTAGCATTTGCACGCCTCTCTCTGACATGCTGTGTAAAAACTTCCTCCCGCATGTCTTCCGGCAACGCCTCGAAAAATTCGGGATCAATGTCCGTGCCACTAATATCCACTTCTCGGTTTCCTATCCAGAGCATCACTGGCTCTCGAGCCTCCAGCTCATTGGAATCTTGCGCTGCGGCCCGCTCCTTTTCTTCGGCCTCACGCTTGAGCAAAGCTTCCTCTCTTCGCTTTTTCGCAATCTCTTGTTTCTTTTTGCGCAATTTCTCCTTCGCCTCGGCCTTTTTCTTGTAAATTTCAATGCTATCGGCGCTGATTAATTTTTTCACTCTTTGACGAGCCGTTTCGGCGAAAACCGCTTCAAATCGGCGGTAGTAAAACGAAAATGCCCCTGACCAACGTTCTACACTAGATCTGATGAGCATGTGATCCACAGAACTCTTGGATGGCTCGCTATTAAGAAGCGCTTGAAATGCAGCGTCAAGCTGTGGGAACGACGTCTCGTTAGCTCCTCGAGAGCCGAGTTGAAACGTACTGGCGAGGATTCCTGATGGGTTTAAGGATAAGATTGGCAGACCCGCTGGACGGAACGCATTGAAAAATGATGCAATAGACTCACGCGCTGATCTCACTCTGACTCCAGACTCAGGACTTGGCTCATCCTCTGACTCCGAATCACTGTTGGCATCTGTATCAAATTCGTAGCGGTTATCATCATTATATTCAACTGCAGTTGAATTGCCATACCTCGCTCTCTCATTAGGTTCACTCAGCCCAGGAAGATCAGCAAATGCTTCCTCCCAGCCGTCGAGCTCTGCCTCCGTATACTCGATATCTTCATCATCATAGAATTCTTCGTCTTCTTCTTCATCTTCATCTTCGTCATCAAATCCCTCGTCAACGGAGCCTGATACATCACTATCAAACCCGTTGAACTCCTCAATCTCAGAGTTCTCAAAGTCAGATTCGTCTTCTGATCCAATATCAAGATCCCCGATATAGCTTATGTGATTGGCACTATCTTCACTATCATAATCTCCATAAGCGCCCTCTTGATGATCGTCATCTTCGACAATCTCGCCTTCCTCCACGTCCGAATCCATTTCTGAATAGCTCATCCCATCGCTATTATCCGATTCATCCTCAGATATGTCGGACCCAGAAACAGGGACAAGCGACTGATCCTGATAAAACTCATCCTCCTCATCGCTGTCAAGGTCGAGGTCGTACATTCCCAAGGTCGAATTCCGAAACAAATCTGGCGTCTCGTCTTTCTCCTCGTCTTCATCGATATCTTCATCTTCCCTTTCGCCTGGAGCCGTGGTTTCGAAAAGATCAGCATTTGCCAATTTAATCTTGGCGAGACTCGAAAGAGCCTTCAATCCGATGTTCAGGACTTTGCTAACGTCCGGGAAATTGAGGTCCATGTTGGAAATGACGGAGGCCATATGGTTAGCCAAATTGGAGTCAATGAATGCAGATGCCACGTAAAATTGATCGGATTTTGTTGCGCTTTTGCTGAGCAACGGGTAACATAACTCCCTAAATTTGGTTGAGAGCAAGCAAGAGCACAAATCGAAAACATCATATATCTTAGAGTAAATGAGTGTCACGTTAGATCCCTCAAGTGATGTCTCCCTCAAAATTTTCGATATGATGTCCACCATTAGTTTGCGAACAATTGCCATGTCGGCATCTTCTTTTCTTGGATCGGGCTCGGAATCTCTTGCCTGAACAGTTGTCGAAGCTAAGGCTAAAAGAGTGAGCTTTGAAAGAGAAGAGATCGCATCGCGTCTGTGATACTCAGGACCACTCAGAGAGATGAGCAGCTGACTCGGAATCAACTGATGGATGAAAAAATTAAGACTTGTCAAACGAGGTTTGTTCTTGACCTCGCTGTGAGCCTTTTTTGTGTATGTTATGAACTCCAATTTGGCGCCATTGTACGAACCCACTAATTCGCAAAGAGTCTGAAGGAGGAAGCACATGTAAGCGAACTTCTTGTTTTCCATGAGAAAATCAAATTCCAGACCATCTCGCTTTTTCTCGCTACGTAAAGAGTCCTTATCCTGCTCCTTTTCATCTTTTTCCAGGGCCTTCTCGGGATTGGAATACCAATCTTCCTTGGCAGTGCTCATCAATTGTGCCAAAAGCGTGTGCACCAACCCCAGAGGATTGATTGAATCAGCGACTTTTTCGGCATCCTCCATCTCAATGTCCGAGTCATCGGCATCTGCAGAATGAGTTTCAGAATCAGCTGAATCCCAAAGCAAGAGTTTCTCGCTGGAGTTGGGCTTCCCGTCATAATTGTCAAACCGGAGCATATTCGAGGCTACTTCAAGGAAAAATTCCGGATCTCTTCCAAGAAGCGGGCGTGCTTCATGTACTAACTGGCCTAACTCCCGTTTCACGCCAATACTCTTGTTCATCGATTTTGCAATCTCCGCTGAAAAGATATTGCGTAGAATTTCCTTCGTCTCAAGACACGTTCTGATCAATAAAATCACGCTGTCCTGGAGCAGCTTGTGATTTTCCTTATCGGTTGTCTCCAAAAGGTACTTCATATTTTTGACAATATAAGTCAAAGTGGAGGAGCCGATGATTTTGCGTTTGAAGGTCTCCTCCTTAGCCAATAAAAACATGCATCTAGCAAGGAGCGTAACAGCCTTTATGTTTTTCTTCGGCTCCAAGCAAAGCAAAACTTTTGCGATTTCTTCTTTCAACGCATTAGGTGCCTTTATATGGGGATAGGCGGAAGGAAGGTCAGAAAATGTTGATGGAGGAGACTGACTCAAAAAAGGAAGCACAAGAGAAAGTCCTGCCGCGAAGTAATCTGTGTCAACAATCAGAGGATCGTTTGTGATACTTTCTAAAAATATTGTCACAAAATTCTCGAATATACTGTCATAGTGCTCGGGGATTTTAGTCTCTGGCACCAAGGAAAACGACTCTCGACTAATCAAGCGATCGAGCAACGATACTAAATTCGCTGCCGGTTGACTATTTGATTCCCCAACATTGAACGATGTTGCCTCGATTGTTTTGATGATCTCGCCCAATTCTTTTTCATCTACCCATCTAGCGGCCCGGGTCTGGAGTGCTGAGGCGACAGCTATCTCGACTTTGCTCGAGTAAGCACAAAGCTGAACAAGTCCCACGGTAAAGATAAATTCTGCTTGCAGGTCTCTGATAGCAATAGCCTGGTCGTGTCCTTCGATTGGAACAGCCTTGTAACTAAACAAGGAGTCCATGTCATGCATCTGCACGGAACGGCATATACTTTTCCATTCCGCATCGTCTATTTGTGACGGTTTCTCGGAATCTACATCCAAAAGTGTCGGGGACTTCACAGAATTGAGGATTTCTCTCGCGATGGTTGGGGTCACGTTTGCAGTTTGAACCAAAAACCTTACCTCAATCTCCGCAGGAGTCATCCAATCCTCATTCAAAGGATAAAAATCAGAAGTAAGGCGATCCGACCAAGCTACTCGAGTGAGGTTTACAAGCAGCTCGGCGATGTTTTGAGGAACGAATGAAAAGAGCGAGTAAAATTTTGCCTCGTTCAAGCGCGATTGCGGTCCTAAAATTCGACTGATAAGAATCACGCTTTGAGTGATTGACTGACTTATGATACCGTTTATAACATCGCTTTCACTGTTACAATACTTTGAGTTGAAGAACGGCCGTAAAAGCGGGAACTTGTTTACTTGTGAGCGGGATGTGAGCTTGCAAATGAAAGATAATGACATAGTCAATGTGCTGAAGCAAATTGACGCAGCCGTATTTTGAATGAATGTGAGGTCACGCGCCTGCTTCAATTCCTCCCTCGACAACGAGTAAAGGAAGTTGAAAGCTTGAGCAGCGTTTTCAAAAATCTGATAACCAAGATCCGTCGCATGATAAAAGAATAGAACGAATGAAGTGGCAAGTGTCTCCTTTCCCCTATCTTTGTACGTACTGATGAATGAAATCAGATTGATGGCCCGAAGCGCATATTCGAAGTGTTGGGATTTAGGGAGCTTACGCCTATTACGCAAAAGCTCACTTAAAGAAATTGCCAACTCCTTCGTAGCTATGACACTATTTCTTCTCCAAGTATCCGAAAATAAATCCTGCCGTCTATGCATACAACTTTTCGCAACGCAAGATAGGATGACAGATATATGGTTCGTAAACAGGTCCATCAAAAATCTCAATTGAAGTGTGTTTTTGAACTTGGCGCTAGACAGTTCATCATGTGACAACTCCGTGGGTGGCTTCCTGGGAAGAACCCTGAGAGCTGTTGATTTGATCGTGTAAAAAATTGAAGGGCTCGTATTTTCCATCACTGAGTCAGGCAAAGATGAACGAATGTTAGTTTCTTCCATAATTGCGACTTGTAAAAGACAAACAAGTTTGCCAACCAATACCATGTTGTCTTCGAGATACTCGAACAAAGCTTGGTTCGTTTCATTCGAGATCAGACTAGGGTTGAGGTAAATTTCCGTCACAACAAATAACACGTTATTCAAAGCATTCAATTCCTGTAGCAAATCCGTCGCTGCTTCTTGATTTCTTTCAAATTTGTGGAAATAAGAATGAGCTTCTTTATTGCCGAGAAATGCCACAATTCTCGGAGACTTCAAGCGCTCGAGAAGCGATTCGAGAATCTGAGTAAATCCGTATGCTTGCATTTCGTCATCGAGATATTTCAAGACAGCCACTAAATTGAGAATACCATTCGAAACAGTGAAGTCGAATGGTGTATTTGGCATCGTGAATAAGGATTCCCAACTGCTAAACGCGACATCCTTGATGACTTCCTTTCCCCACTGACCGGTATCCTGAAGAAGACCATTCAAAAACCCAAAGACGGCATCTACAAGATTAGACGCGTTGCAGCCTTCCCAGCTCTCAATTTCGGTTTGACCAGGCTCCGTTGTCAAAACCTCTTCCGTCGCATTCTTGTACATAGATCCAAGGTCGGACGTGTAAAAACGAATGGAACTGAGTTTCTGGTTTGCATAAGAAGAAAAGTCATTCACCAACGCAATGACCTCTTTGATGATCAAGGGGCGCAATGGTGGATTGTGTCTTCCCAACTCGTCCATAGAGCATCCAATGTTCGCGGGCATATCGGTATTCATCGCTTCCTTCGCCAAATCAAGGTCATAAAAGGATAGGAAATATGTGTGAAGAACATTTGACTCGATAACCTTCGTCATTCCATCTTTGTTCAATGAAAGCGCTCCCAAAATTTCCAAGAGTGACAATAGCAAGTCTCCATGCGGCAAAATCAAGTTTTCGTAGTTGCTCAAAATGGCAGCGACAAGTCCTGCCTCGTTCAAAATTGAAAATGCAGTTGGCTCATTGTGAATGATTTGAGCGACATCGTCTATTGTCGTGGCAACAATCGCTGGACCGAATACCAGTGGGTTCATAATAATTTTTTTGAAGCCAGCAAGGAGAGGAGAGTCAAACAAGTTTCGCAAACGGTCGCCTGCATCCGACAAAATCAAATTAGACACAAAATCAAGGAGATTTCGCAAGAGCTTCACTTGTTTCAAGCTAATCGTATGATGCACCGGTACATCTGTAGGAGCTCCACCATCAAATCCGGGATTTTCAAGAGCAAAATCTATTTCGTGGTTGATTGAGCTGATCAATAGCGTGAATCCGTTATTGTCTGCGAAATCATTGACATTCTCTGGACATGTTGAAAGTAGAACGGAGAGCACGTGCACTGCAGCCAGTGCGGCCCATCTATTCAGACTGCGCAAATTTAGGAACGTCATTAACTCTGTCAAAAGCCCTCCTGCGACAAGCCTGGTTGTAAGCGTCTTCGACTCGACTAAGTCGCCCAATATTGTTAAAAATACCTTGTGTCCTTCCTCGTAAGGATTCTCCTCGTCCGAGCGCATTTTTCTATTTATATGACGGAGAACCTCATACAAGAGACCGTGGTTTACGTTGCCGCTGAAGTGACGCACAATTTCACTGCCCCATACGCGCTTCATAGAAATGGCCCGAATTGCTCTCAGCGCGGTATAAAATAGCTCAGGAGGTACGAAATTAGCGTTGTCGGGCGAGACCAAATCCATCATGAATCCCAAAGTATAGGGCTCAATCTCGAAAAGGTGGCACGCGGTGAAATCGGAGTTGCAGAAACACGCTACACACGCAATGGCCAAACACTTCATGCGAAGAAGTTTCACGCGCAACTGCATTGAATCGTGCAAGCATGTGTTAAAGGCCTTAGCGCTGAGTGCGTGGAAAGAAAAAGGAAACCACGAATAATCAGGTAAGGATTCTGACGCACGGTCGAAAATCTGCTCGATCGTGAGTTTCCGCACGTGTTCCTCGGACAAGTGGTAGTTCGCTAGACCCTCTAATGTGCTATTGTTGGATGACGCCGATCCTGGGCGTTTCTGGTCCTTCTTTGTCTTCTTATCCTTTGATTTTCCCTTACCGATCTCTTCGATAGTATTCAGCTTGAAGAATCCAAAGTTTAGCGCCCGCCATTTCGGTGGGTACTTCTGTTTTTGGTCGAGCACGTCAACCCAACTGTAATGGTCATTTTTCGGTTTCAGACCACCATTTTTAGCCGCCTTCTCTGCCTGTTCCGCACGATTCTGTACGAAGCTGGCCGGTACCGGTGGCGGGAACGATTTTGCCATTTCGAGCATGCGGAGCC
>JAJMGZ010000267.1:0-57791 GCA_030582795.1 Metschnikowia chrysomelidarum | reverse complement strand
GGTGAGCGGGCATTGATGCGGCTCTCCACCGTCGGTAATCATACTTATGACAGTGTACGAAGAACGGTGTTCACACAGCTCATTCTAGGACTGGAGAAACTTATCATTCTTTTCACTCATCTAGAAAGTGTTTCAAAGACTGCAGATGTCTTCAAGGAAATAAACTACGGGATCGATTTGAACTTGGTGAACCAATTGATAACCCTAGTGAAAGAGATCGTGTCGAAAGTATACGAGTTCATATGGAAAATCAATGATGAGCACGAGTGTTTTAACAAATTCCTAAACTGGGCGAAAGTCGAGGTCATTGAAAAGCTTTCCCGAAATGAAAGTGAGCCAGAAACGTTTTTTGCCGAGCATCCGACATTGGAGTTTGAAGCATCGCTGCTCATGAAATATTTTAGCGGGGCTATATTCAATTCGGTCTTGGCTCGTGAATTTGACTTGAGCGAATCTGTGCTCGATATAATTGGACGTCGTGAGCCGCAGACTTCTACATTGAAGAAAGCACTCGACGAACTACAGATCACCCTCGACTCATTTGAAAATGGCATACGGCGCTTTGTTGCCCTGAAATTCATTTTCTCTAATACACTTCCCTTGCAAACATGTGCTAACAGTGCAATGAACGACCTTGCTGAGTTTCCCTTGCTGAGATTAGTGACATCTGTCAACAAAAGATCTCTTACCATTCTCGAGACCAAAGAAAAAACTTTAAAATTGAATATTTTATTTCCTGGAGTGATCATAAGTCACATCCTTTTGAGCGCAAGCACTCTTTTGATTTTGTACGACACGAAAAAAAACACACGCAAGCTTGACATGATTCAATTTTGCGTCGAAATGCGAACAATGGAATCAACCGATTTCACTGTTTTGAAGTCTCTTGAATTCGATTTGGATGTGAGCGGAAACAGGCCAACTTTCCTCGCCTTCAACAATGCTGAGCAGAAATCCGAAGCTGTGGTCTTAGTTTTGGACGAGTCGAGAAAAGACTATTTAATTCTTCGAATTTAGTCATATATGTTTTTCATTGGGCTCATGGAGTAAGTCCCGGAATTTGTGACATAGAATTGGCGCACAACATACTGTCTGTATAGATGGACGATATTACGAACGTTCGGGATTAATTGCTTATGGCGCACATGTTTACGTGTCTCCTTCGAAATGTAGCCTCTATCCTTTCCTCGCTTTCGTAGCATGAATCTCCGGAATCCAGGATTTATTTTAGAGTCGCTCATCCCTTTTGACGTCGCAAATTCGATCAAATACAATAATTCCGATTCATTAAATGGTATAAAATAATCCACTAATCTTTTTGCATAGTTGACTTTTGATCTTAGCTCGGCCTCCATACTCGATATGCTACATGGAAGGCCATAGCGGTTGGGTCTGTAGCAAACGTCAAGTGAGTGAATTTTTGTCTCCAGTAGAAAATTTTGATTCTTCACGAGGAACTTGTGGAAAAGAAGTAGTCTCTCCAATACTTTCTGGGCACAAACATCATCTGAACTGGAGTTGCAATTGTGCTTCAATGGGGTGAGCCGTTCTGAAGTCAAGAATCTAGACATGTTCAATTCTTTCGAAAACAGAAATTCCGTTATCAAATGCGATTCAGTAAGTGCATCATGATACATTTTTTGACCTCGAGAATCCGCAAATTCATTTACAAGATGTGTCTGGGGCCAGGTATTCTTGAATAATCCATGTCGCTTGTAGCGAAATTCGGTCATCCACGAAGCTTCCTTGCTTTGGGAGCTTATAATGGGATGCCTGTATACGAGATCGAGAAGCTGATGAAAATCCTTGTACTTTTCTTTCACTAGGATAGAGTCCATTACCTCAATCGTATGATCGTATAGCTTTCGATTTGGTACTGAGTACGTGGGGACATCTTTTGAGCTTACGAACTGGTGTCTTAGTCTCGATTTAGCGAGATCAAGGCTGCGCTCGTCGAGGGGTAGTCGGATGAGTCTGCGGTAGAGTTGCTTATAGTAAATGCTCATTTTAAACAACCACGATAGCTTCGAAGGTAAATGAGTTACAGCGCTTCACAGTTTGATTCTTTATATTGATAGTATGAGTAAAACGGCTCTTAAGGTTTTGATCGATGATCAATTTTTCATGCGCGGATTTTGATGATTGTTCTGGATGTACACAGCCGCTAAGGTGGTCGGTTTAGTGTTCTGGAGAGAAGGCCTGCATGCGAATTGTTTCTTGCAATGGCTGCAGAATTTCGACCTGGTAGGAGACTCTGGAATCACTCCATAACGGGAACTTTGTACATTTAGATCTGGCTCCAACCACCGTTCAAAGTTTCGTTTTGAGTCGGATCTGTCTAGCCTTAACTGAAATCAAGATTCTGCGTGCGTCGTCACGATCTCAAACTTGAATCTTATCTGATCTGTTTAATATAAATTTTGGAAAGCTTGGATCCAAATATACCCACAGAGTATAATATTGTGCAAGTGATTTGAAAATAAGTATAATTATCTCGAATACCAGCCAAATTCAGAACCTTTCATTTAACAGGCACTTGCAGCACTCTCGAGCTTCTTAGCGATGCAGGCACCAGATGAATGCCATCGATTTTTTCTCGAAGATTTATTTTAAAACTTACGATGTTTTCGCTTATTCATCAAAAATTTCGAGTAAGAAAATTCCGATTTTTTTTAATACTTAAGTGAATAGCACTCCGCGCCACGTAGAGGCCATTGAGGCCTCGCGCGGTTCATTCGTGTGATCAATCTCATCAACACAACAACACCAGAACTAAACCAGGCTCGCGAATCCAAAATGGCATTAGCTGAAACCTTTCTACGTAGCGTGCATAAGTTCGGGCTCTTACCAAAGATTATCGCAAGTCTACCATTGATTCTGATTCTTCTAACTGTGATCAGCATAGGATGGCTTCTCGTTTTGCCCATGGACGGCCAGTACAGAAACACGTATATCTCAGAAAATGCATTGATGCCCGGGCAAGTGAACTCATTCTTTAGGGAGACAGAGTGGAACCACGTACGAGGTTTTCGAGCTGAAACCGCAAAATGGGAATTTGGTGACGTGTCTCGCGAGAATCCACAGCTAGAGTCGTGGCTTAGAGATTTTGGTTTGACAGTGTCTCACCATCATGATGCCAAAAGTAATACAACTACCATGTATTCATTGATGTATGCTCCTAGAGGTGATAATACTGAATCTTTAGTATTGGTGGTTCCATACTTCACCTCGAACGGAGAGAACAACATTGGGGGTCTTGCATTGGCGCCGGCTCTAGCTCGCTACTTCTCTCGCATGTCTATTTGGGCAAAAAACATCATCTTGGTATTTCCAAAAGATGGGCACGCGGTTCTTCGCTCGTGGGTCGAAGCATATCATACGTCTTTGGACGTTACTGCGGGGTCTATAGAGGCTGCCATCGTAATGGAGTATCCGTCTGATCTGGACTACTTCAGTTTCATGGAGATTGTATATGAAGGTTTAAACGGACAGCTACCAAATTTAGATTTGATGAACGTTGCTACAACGATCGCCAGGAACGAAAATATAAAGGTTAGCGTGCAAGGCACTCCTCTCTCTAACCTTGAGAGTAACACCTACTGGTCACGGCTCGCGGTTCTCGCAAAAGGAATTTTGAGATTGGCGACTGCAGGTCTCGGTCGCCAATCTCGCCAATCTCATGGTTGTGAAGCCTTCTCTGGCTGGCAAATACAGGCTTTGACCATACGGGCAATTGGGACGAATGGTCCGGATGTTACACAATTTGGCAGGATTGTGGACTCATCGTTCCGGTCGGTGAACAATTTGCTCGAGAAGTTTCATCAGTCCTTCTTCTTTTATTTGATGCTTTCTCCCACACATTTTGTATCTATTGGCACTTACTTGCCCTCAGCTGTGTTGATTGCCGCCTCATTTCTCGTCAGCTCGCTTTATTCATTTGCCCTGGGTGTGTCGTTTGACGAATTCCCAGCACTCATCGGAAACGTCTTGATTTTGTTTTCAGTTATTGAGGCTGCTTGTTTCTTCGGTGCAATCTCTTTGCAAAGGATCATAATATCTAACGTGCTAGAACATTCCATCGCACAAATAGTCACGAGTATTTTGATTACTCTCTCAGTGGCTGTATCCAGCGGTGTTTTATTCCTGTCAGCTATTGCGGTCCGCTTTTCGAGGCCTCTTTCTCATTTGGTATTATCATTTGCACTTTATTTAATTGCGATGCTAATCGTGTCACTACTAATTGTGCACTTTGCATTGGCATTCTCGATTGGAGTGTGCGCGTTTCCCTTGACATTCATCCCTAAGTTAAGTGTCCAATGCGGAGATAATACCTTTGGCGCTCGTAAGGCAAAGGGTAAAGTTGCGTTGTGTCTTTTAGCTTCTTCCCCTATTAGCGCGATTGCCATATTGGAATATTTGGTCAAAGATGGTAAATTTGAAGGAATATGCAATCTCACGCGGGGATTGATTTCTTCTTGGCATGAAATGCAGAGCTGGACGTGGTTTGTCATTGCATTGGGTTGGTTCCCCGCGTGGATGGCCATTGCGTTTGTTTGTGCGTGCGGCAATTTCAACCTGCCATCAAAGAGCAAGAAAGAGTAGATCATAATGTGTCATTGTAACTTTACATAGTCCTCAAATGGAATTGTGAATAACTAGGTGAACATAAATACTTTTATAGTGTTAAAATCCAGAAAACCAGGTTTATGATTTGTACTTGTCCACGAACGAGTTGTGAAACTTCTCCCATCTGCTGATCCACTCAGTTCCCGGTGGTAAGAAAGTAGTACGAACGTGATGAGTTTCGGGGACCTGGCCGAATCCGGATCCAGGCACGCAGCATATTCCGGTAGCCTCCAAAAGTTCCGAGCAGTAAACCTCGTCAACGGTATGATCATTTGACGCACAGAGTTCAAATAGTTTCGGATAAGTATCTTTCGTGAAGTTTAATTTGGGGAAGAGGTACATGGCACCCTGCGGTTTCCTACACTCGACGTCGATCATGGTTGAAAACGCTTGATGCAAACAAGTGGCTCTATCTTGCAAGGCTCTGTGGATCGTCGTCACTTCTTTTTGATAAACTTCGTACGATGGAGACCCTTCTTTGGGTGGATTTACCATTAACTCTACCAATGCTTGCCCAGTCACGACAGGGCAAAGGTTGATCGAGGCTAATTTGAAGATTACATCTTGAACTTCTTTCGAGAATCCAACCAACTCCATGTAACCGCCCCTTTGTCCACATTCGCCACTGACACCTTTCGAAGTCGAGTGTAATGATGCAAGTTGCACATTTTTGTAGCTTTCGTAATTCTCACTAAGAAGCCTAGCTAAAACTTTCTTAACCGAAATAAATTCGCCTTGAAACACATTTTCTTGATAAACTTCGTCGGCAATAACAACCAAACCATGCTCAGCAGCGATATCAATGAGTTCAACAATATCTGTCTCGGTGAGAATTGCACCTGTGGGGTTTCCAGGATTGATGATGACCAAACTTTTCACATCGATACCCTTTTCTTTACTTTCAGCAATCAATTCCCGGATTTGCTTTGAATCAGTGGACCAGTCCTTGGCCTCATCCAAAAAATAGCCTAAAGGAGTGGCATTGTTCAAGGCAATTGCTGCGGTGTATAATGGGTATTGTGGAATCGGGATCAAGAATCCCAGTTTTTCGCCGCGAGCCAATACCTGTATCAAGTACAGGACAGCAGCAGAAGCGCCACCAGTGAGAAATATATCACTTGCTTTGGCAGGAAATCCATCTCGGTTCGATATGAATTCAGCCACGGACTCTCTCACGACTTGATCACCCTGAGACAGCGAGTACGCGCCGACGGATCCGATGCTGCTTAAAAGTTTTTTAGCGCGATCAATAACATCTGTGGGGAAAAGCTTACTCTTGATCTGAATGTCCAATTTTTCAAGCTCTTTAATTATATCAGGATTCTGCAAGAGCGAGAGTGTCTGTCTATACCATGAGAGTGGAGCCTGATCGAGCTGCTGAGGGTTTCCAATGTTGGCACTCACTATCTCCGAGAACCCCAAGTTTGAGTTAGTTTCGAGCTCTTTACTGAGCTCACTTGCTCTGATCGGGATTTTGCCCCTAACAGCATATTTGGCTTCAAGAGTTGACCGGTTTAAATCAGCAGTGGTGAGCTTTGGGGCACGGGTGAGTGAAGAATTAAACCTTCTGACCGTCGTGCACTGAAATGTTATAAATCTTCTCATACTATCGAATTGTTCAACTTTGACTTCGATAGTCTCACTTGGAACGAGGATGTGGTGCAAGGAAAAAATTGCAGGTTTAGAAGGAGGAGCCCGTCGATTAGTCTTTGACCAGAACTTCATGCAGTAATCGTGCATGTAGTAACCATGCATCGTATCTCGCGGCACTTACTTCAGAAAAAGGAATCAACAGACGCGTCACTGGTAGCACGTATAGGCAATTAACGTGCGAGATATCCGCGGGATCGATTTTTCTCCTAGTATGTCAGCTTAAAAAATATATATATTTGTAGCCCATCTGCGATTTTGTCCGCGATTCTACTTCGCTCCTGTTGGGTGCTACGTGCAGGTTTTTCCCCGCCAGGCCAGTCCGGGAGTTGAACTCCGTCTGCGTACTGTGGTGTATTTCGGACTTTAATGTACGAAGGTGGTGAAGCATTGTGTATAATGCAAATACAATAAAACTATTTTGATGCTGATTCAATAAGTTATATTTAAAAGCAAAAACCTGTCTGAAGGACTCTGTGAAGTTGACCTGACTCGAGACAGTTCGTGAACATGTTTTAAACAGTGGTTTTTGGAAAATATAAATGCCATTATCAATTTTTATCCTCACGCCCAAAAATATTTGAAGTGTCCAGTTGCCTCTTTGACAAACATGATAACTTCATGTCCACAAAGTACTGTAAAAACGATGTTCCACTCAAAAAGTGGTAGACGTTGATTGATCGAGTTTTGAATGAATCTATCCTCTATTTGACAAAATTATTTACTAGGAAAATGCGACACAATAGGGTTGATGGATTCATCATGCCGTTCCAAAATATAACAGATCAACAAAACGAGTGCGGAAGAGCCAATCTGAATCCTTGAAGCCTTCTGGATTGTACGAGGAATCCTTGGTTTCCATATTGCTCAATTTCCCGACAACGATGTTTACCTCTGGAAACACATTCAAAATGCGCTTGACTGCGATTTCCGTCAGCAAATAAGAAATTAAAACAATATTCTTCTGCTCAACTTTATGATCTATGAGCACTTGAATTGCCATGACGGCCCCGGCTCCACTTATTATTTGAGCATCCAAGAGAAGATAAATTGAATCCAGCAGTGTTCTTGGTAGAGACTCATAATGTAATTGAGGTTCCCCCGTTCTCGCGTCACTCTGAATCAAAAGCTTACCACATGGAATAGCCGGGAAAGTCTTTTTAACGCAATTCATAAAGCAGTCTCCTGAACGCAAAATACTCACTGCCACGAGATCCAGGAAGTTTTCAAGCCCCTCAAACGAATAGTCTTTTGGACACTGCACAGCTTGTGGCAGGTAACCACTCAATGTATCGAGAGCTGATTCTACAAGGAGATGAGCTATGCGATCAAAGTAAAAGATGAAATCACTCCTGTCAGTATTTCTATCGAATAAAATTGAATGGATACCAGATGTATGATTATTCGAAGGAAGAATCCTCAAATTGGCGAGTCTCGAAACTGCAAAGGATGCACCTCGACCCAAGGACTTGAGCCTCTCGAGATGCAAGTTACTTTTGAGTGAAAGTTGCTTTTGAATATGCTTTATCATCATTTCAATGGCCCGCGTGTTGTCGAGACCTCGCGGGATGACCAAATCTGCATTTCTAATGGTAGGATAAACAGAAGCAGATGCATTGGGCTTCACGTATGTCTCCCATTGCTTCAAAGCACCAGGCAAATCCCTTCCTCTATAGAGGATATCACGGGTGAGTCTGCGAGCCAAACAAACATCCAAGTCGGTATCGACAAAAACCTTCACATCCATGAGGTCAAGCAATCTTTGGTCATACAAGGCATATATACCTTCGATGATGATGACATTTGCCCCATAAATGGTGATGGTCTTCTCCGTGCGATTATGATGACTAAAGGAATAAACAGGAATTTCGGTCTTTTTTCCTTTCTTCAAAGAGCTTACTTTCTCTACCACAAGATCCATGTCGATTGCGTCCGGAGTATCGAAATCATAGTTACACGCAAAGGCCCGCGCGGATTCCTCAGGAGAGAGTGGTTTATAAAAGTTGTCGAACAGCATGAGCACAGTCCATGGTTGATTAAGTTCCAGAATGATTCTTTGAGAGATTGAAGTTTTTCCGGAGCCAGAAAAGCCTGCCACTCCAATGACATAAGGTTCGGTCCAAGGTGGCACATAGGTTTCACATGATAAAGAAGGCAGCAGATTTTGCTCGACACATCCTCGTATCGGAGTTTGCAGTTGCAGTTCTCTGATTGAAGTGAAAAAAGAGGATTGTCCCTCTTCATCGGGCGCTATTCTTGTTGAAGAAGACTTGAGGTTCGGGCTCATCTGTAAGGAGAATGAGAGGCGTTATTGTACTTGAAAGAATAGCGGATTTGCTTGATCGTGAACTCTCACCGGAACGCCCAAACAATTTTTGCCGGTGAAGCTTCTCTATAATCTAATGTGTGGTGAACCTGAGCTCGCCAAGCTTCACTATTGGTATCCGGAACTAGCGTGACGTGGTTGCGCACACGGATCAAGGGCATCGGCATCGCCCATCGGTCATTTCCCCCGCGCGCGTATCGATCTGTCCGGCCTGTATAAGCGTATCGAGAAACGAACATTCTCAATCCGTAAATCCCGTACGCGCTATATATTGTGAATTACCTCACATAAGTTTTCGAAATTTACAGATCTTGCGAGTAATCTCATCATTTGCTCGACCCTTCTACAAAATCCTTAGCCATATTTGTCAAATTGTTGGACTAATTCATAGATTATCGCAATTTTAATATATCATCCAATCTTGCAAAGCAGTCACATACTCCTCCAATTAAACTTTCACGAGAGAGACTAGGTACCAGAATGGCTAGACCAGTGGACAATGTTGGGAGCTCATACACAAGAGGACATCAACTGGCTCAGAATTCAGAGGTCAAAAGTGAAGAGAAGATGAAATCTTTCCCTCATGCATCACACATGCTTTCTTCGGTTGACCGCAAGCGAAAACTTGATCTTCTCCGAAATCAGACCTCAAAAGATGAAGTAGAAATTGAAAAGAAAGTGCGATACGATAATGCATGGGAGTCTGACCAGTTGAGGAAAGCTAAAAATATCACATTACAAAGCTCCGATGGACTGCAAGCAGCAAAAGAAGAGGAGTATGAATTTGTATTCGACGAATCTCAATTTCTAGATTTTCTGGAAGAAGCAGCGATATCCACGGAAGACAAGAGAGGTGATGAAACGAATCCTTCGTCAAGGCTTTCAGATATACAGGACACTAGAGAAAGTCTTCCTGCATTTGCTCATAGAGAGCAGTTTCTTGATGCAATTGACAAAACACAGGTCTTGATTATAGTGGGTGAAACAGGATCCGGAAAGACAACTCAGCTTCCACAGTATTTATATGAAGCAGGTTATTGTGTACCTACAAACAAGAAAGAACCGCTTTTAAAGATTGGGTGCACACAACCTCGGCGTGTAGCTGCCACGTCTGTGGCTCGCAGAGTGGCCGATGAAGTTGGGTGTGAATTAGGCCAAGAGGTAGGATATACAATTCGTTTTGAAGATGTGACTTCAAAAAAGACCCTTATCAAGTATCTTACGGATGGTATGCTTTTGCGCGAGTTTTTAACAGATCCTCTTTTATCGACATATTCAGCTTTAATGATAGATGAGGCCCATGAAAGAACAGTATCGACAGAGATAATCCTCACATTACTTAAAGATGTGATTAAAGAAAGATCAGATCTTAAAATAATTGTCGCTTCGGCAACTATCAACGCAAAAAAGTTCGCCGATTTCTTCGATGGTGCCCCAATTTTTTCAATCCCGGGAAGAAGATTTCCGGTCGATATCTGTTACACCAAAAATCCGGAAGCCAATTACCTTCAAGCAGCGATTACTACCGTTTTCCAAATTCACACAAAGTATGAGACTCCAGGTGACATTTTGGTGTTTTTGAGCGGCCAGGAAGAAATTGAAACCATGTCAGAGACCTTAATCGACGCTTGTGACAAATTAGGCGATCTGATTAAACCAATGATAGTTGCGCCTATCTATGCGAATTTACCTCCGGCTCAACAGGCGAAGATTTTTGAGCCCTCGCCCCCCAATACTCGCAAGGTTGTACTCGCGACGAACATTGCAGAAACTTCGATCACAATCGATGGGATCAAATACGTTATTGATCCTGGATATGTGAAAGAAAATGTGTTCAATCCATCCACTGGCATGGACAGTCTTGTGGTGGTGCCATGTTCGAAAGCATCCGCCAATCAAAGAGCAGGAAGAGCTGGCAGAGTTGGTCCAGGGAAGTGCTACAGGCTCTATACAAAATGGTCATTTAATAATGAATTACAAGAGAATCCTACTCCTGAAATTCTTAGAGTTAATTTGTGTGGGGTGGTACTTTTGTTACTTTCAATGGGAATTAATGATCTCATGAACTTTGACTTCATGGACCCTCCAAGTAAAGAAACATTGGGAAAAGCGTTAGAATTGCTCTATGCTCTAGGGGCTCTTAATTCCAAGGGTCAGCTCACGACTACTGGCCAAAAAATGGCGAGATTTCCCATCGATCCTATGTTCTGCAAGGCATTACTTACGAGTTCTGATTATGGTGTGCTGAATGAGGTTTTGTCCATCATATCAATGCTTGCGGAGTCTTCTAGCATGTTCTCTAGGCCGAAAGACAAGCGGGAATTAGCAGATAAGCGCAAGCAAACCTTTAGTCACCCAAGGGGCGATCAACTAACGCTTCTCAATATCTGGAAGCAGTGGAGCGAGTCTGGATTCTCTAATTTGTGGTGCGAGGATAACTTTCTTCAGTACAGAACCTTAAAGAGAGCACGTGAAGTGCACAAGCAATTGAAAAAATTATCCACCAATGTCGGTATTGATTTTGCAGACTCTAAGCTGTCGCACTTCGATGAGGAAAAGGTTCAGAAGGCCCTTTTAAGCGGATTCTTTCCCAATCTCGCTCGACTCTCCAATTTGGGAAATAGTTTCGTCCTGTTAAAGAGGAAACAGCAGGTTTTCATACACCCCTCTTCCTCGCTTAGTCAAACCAGACCACCGCCAAAGCTTGTGATGTATCATGAATTGGTTCTTACCAGTAAAGAGTATATGCGGAATTGCACGCTCGTGGAGGACAAATGGGTAGATGAAGTGGCCAGACATTACTACAGCAGAAAAGACTTCGAAGATATCAATCCAAGGATCAAATCGAACTTAATGGCCAAGCAGTCCTAGAATTAGAATTGATCGAAGAGCCAAAATATGAAAATATCGCTGAGTATGCTCCTGTTTGCGTGTTCCGTTACAAATGATCAATACGATGGTGGGTGCGTCACGGCACTCAAGTTACACGCCCATGATTCAACCGACACCAACACTTATCAGCTCTTTTTTTACGAATTTCTCTATTGCTCATAAATTTCATCTCATGTAAGCTTACGTAGAGTTATCGGCTATCCAAAAGAGTGTTTAATTGAAGTGAGTATGGCCCATATAGCGGTATCAATAAAGATATCTACGTGTTGAAAATCTTTGAAAAAAAAAAAGTAACCGGGGGTCGGAGAGGAGACGCGACTCCCGTGCGGCTCCAAATTTCGAGGTTTCGAGGTTCACGGTTCACGGGACGAGCGCATAAACAAATTACAGACTTATTAGACTTGCATTCGCTCGCTGCATAATATAGTTCAAAGAATCTTGCTCAAGCACGCATGAATATGGAGAAAAAAAATGGATTGTTGCCCTTTGCATTTAGCTCTCACACTCTGAATGAGCGAAATTTACTAGACACAGCTCCGCGAGAAAGGCACGTCATTGATGAAAATGCTGGTAGCATGTATCATACGCGGAGAAGTAAGTCAGATAATTCGCCTTCCTCCGTCGAAACTAGGGCGAAAGGCCCTACTTTGCAGGTAGTGCCGTCAATTAAACGCAGAATGGGTGAGAGTTTCTGTGAGAATGACGATATAAAACGTCAAGACACCACTTCTCAATCGCACATACCGAAAGCGGTCTTCGCAGGAACTTCTTTTCTGGTACTGTCGCCAGTCGAGAATCCCACACCAGTGACAATGATCGATTCTGATCAAATCACCGAAGCCACAGAACCAGATCTTTCAGACAACCTACATGATCCTACCCCGGGATTTGAATCTCATAACTTCCCCAGCTCACCGCCACAGGCACATCAGGGATCAGAATTTGATAGTTCAGTGCTTGATTATCATGTTCCACAATCACCCATCAATCATCGTCGTCATATCTCACTTACAACTTCCCCCGTGAGAGTTTCAAGAGCAAATACTCACCAAAGCTCAGAACCAGATTTCGGAATTGATCCCTTTAATCGATTCAAAGGCTCTTTTCGCGATCAGTGTCCATCGACTGACGCTGAGTCCGCCACAGAGAATCTACCAGTTTCTGTCATAAGAGCTCAACTGCTGGCCAAAGCTCGCGAAATTTTAGTCAATTGCATAGAGGAGGGATCCCCGACGATAAATTTAGAGGGCATGAATTTAACCGAAATTCCTGATGAAGTCAAAGATCTTGATAAAAGTGTTATCTTAAGCTCTGCACCGCGTGAACTATTCTTGCTGAATAATCAAATTTCAGAACTCAATCCAAGCTTGTTCAAATTTACACGCGTCAATGTATTGAGTTTGAGACGAAATCACATTCAACACATCCCAAACTCCATCGGCCAGCTCTGCAATCTCACCGCACTCTATATCGGTGAAAACTTTATCAAATACTTGCCGCCACAAATTCTTGACTTGCCCAAATTACTCACTTTTTACACCTACCCTCATAAGTTCTACAGAGTGCCCGATAATGCTATTGCTGTTCGTTCTGTTGACAGTCGTAGTCTCAATATGCTAAGGTGGATTTCCCCCCCTCGATTATTTCACAAAATGCAATATACTGCTTCTTTAAAGGCTCTTTGTTTGGATGCTGTGGGCAAATATGATGTGACATATAGCGAAACCAAACGCTGGAAGAAGACCTTACCTGCTAATCTACAGCCCCTTGTTGCGCTGGCTATTTCGAAAGGGAAATTTCAAGACAAATGCGATAAATGCAATATGATTGTTGTGGAATCATATGCACATGTTATCGAGTGGTGGGATATTCTAGATAACCGAAATGTGCCGATTAAAAGAAAATTCTGCTCAGGATCGTGTCTTAGGAAATATCAAGACGAGATGAAAACTCGCGTGGTATAGAGCATAGCAACTTTTTTCTGGTCGTTCCTCCTCAAAAAGTATTTTAAGCTAAATAAAAATGTGTAGACTCTATCGATTTTTAATGTTCCAATCACTATTTGAAAATGTGAAATGGGAATCAAACACGTTTCCCCACCAACAATCTTATTATCAACAAGCAAATTAACAATTCGATTCTTTTTCTATCCTATTTCATAGGCAAACAACAATTAAAGCCCTCGAAATTCTAGAGTAATAAAGTTCGAAATGCATGCTCATGAAGCAGTGTCTATTTCACTCTAAATTGTACTACTTAAAGCTCATCTTTTCAAGAGCACGTGCGGAGTTGAATCTTCAATGAGAGGCAGCATTAAGTAACTGTCGTTGTTTGCATCCTCAGAGTAAATAATTGGAGAGACTACCCCGAACGAAGATTTCAAACCGGGTAGTTTCAAAATAGGACTCCCATGTATCATATTCTCTTTCATCGCATGTGTGATGGGCTCAAGATTCGATTGGGTCTGATAAGTAGCCGTTAGTTGCACGAAAAACACAAACTGCACTAAAGACTCAAAGAAATCTTTCAAGAGACTAAAAAGGGATGGTAGTTCTAGCTTCAATATGGAATTGTGATGATCATAGTTTTTCCTAAGTTCGATGAGTTTTTTTTCCAAATGACTTATCTCCTGTTTCTGCTTTGACAGGAATTGGCCCGCGGAGTTGAGAATTGACATATTATCAATTTTATCGTATACTTTGTCAAATAGCATTAACGCCTTGTCTCTTGTACTAACCCTGTCATGAATTTTGTTTACATCTTCGAACAAAACCCTAACACGCTCGTCGAGATTTTGCGGAATATAATGCAACGACTCCGTCAAGCAAATACCCACCTCCGTCATTGTCGCAGAATAACTCCTGGCTATATCGCAGAGACTGCTTGAGGCTGAAACTGTCTTTTCATCTTTGCAATCGGTACCACTTGTGGAGAACAACATCTGGAAGTATTTTACTACTCTTTGAGAACTGTGCACTACTTCCAAGAAATCCGAGACATAATGTTTATGGAGTTTGATAACTTCTTGGCATGCTTCACTTATGGCCTCTAATTCTTCTACAAAATCTTCAAACTCTTCATCTACGGTCTTCGTTGGTGCAATTGAAGGCTTATGCCAGTGAGTATGAACTCGGGTATTGAGTTGCTCCGTTTTGTACCGCATCCGCTCTGAAGACCTGTATATCTTTCCTCGAATTGTCCCTAATATTCCTCGAGAGCTTTTGATATTTTCTTCTTTTTCTGTCATTATTTATTGGAAAAATGAGACCCATTTGAACTAATCTTGAAGAGAAAATCAATTCAGTTTGTGCGAACCCACGGCCTTCAAGAGATTTGACTCCGCCAAGGGAGACTTCCTTGTGATACGACGAGAGATGTAGCTGTGAAGCGCGCGTGCTTTACATATGCGGGGCACCTGAGTCGGTATTACCGTAGATATAGATAAACACATTGATTTGATAACAAATTCCTCTTTTCAGAAAATAAACTTGCCATGTGATCCAGATACGAATACTAAGAAGCAACTTAGTCGTACGTAGTTCGAATCATCATACACGCGGTGACTTAAAAAAAAAATTGGCCACATAGACTCGATATAGGTTTAAGGCAAGCCAAAAGGTTTGACAGTCACTTACATTTATGGATGACCATGATGCGAACCTGGCCAAGCAGATATGCGATCCAGTCTCGGTGATTCACCGCAGCTCGACAAGGATGAACAGTCTGGGGGGAATTGGTTGGCACAGATAATATGCTGAAGTGTGGCAACCTTATTAATAAGTTCAGCCTTGTCGGGTACATTTAGTGAACAAGCGCGCAATTCGAACATGAGGCTCTTGATTCGCTCGTCGACAAGACCATCGAGATTTTTGATGAGATCATGGCCAAACAGACGATCTGTGGGAAAATTGATGTAAACTTTTTCTTGTAAGGATCTCACTATCCTAATCTTGGCAATAGTGTCATGAAAGTATTTCATAGATTCTTCGTGATGTTCTCTCACAAGCGCTGGCGGGCTTACAAGAAGAATTGCTGCGTAATAAAGCATCATGTGAATATGCACGGGCACGTACTTCAAGTGATTCAGAATATCCCTGTCGCTCAAGACTAAATTAAGAACTGTCTGCGCAGCGTTGATGGCAATGTTGTGGTTCACAATTGTCTGATCTTGCGCGACGAGCTCAGAATCCGATACAAATGTGTCCTCCGTATCCGTCAGTTCGTCATCGCTGTCTTCGTCATCCTCCCTTACGATACTTTCCTCTTTTTCGCCTTCGCGGCATTCTGCATTGGTTTCTTGATCGCTTAATGCATCGTGCTTATTCCAGTTCGGGAGTAAAATACGCCCATCACTTCGATTGACTTGTAACTGCCGAATGACGGAACTATTAATGTGCATTTTGGCGAAGTTGTAGTATATTAGCGTAGACTTAGACAGCCACACAGCTCCATTGTTCATTGGTGCCAAGAGGACAGTCCATGAGACCATCCATTTGTCAAGCTCTAAATTAGATCTTGATGGAATTCCCAAGTTCTGAGGCGCAAGAAGATCCCAAGCATTACCTTTAAACGACTCGCTTAGAGCGGTATTATACTCTACTTGAGACACAAGCCGAAGGTCTGTGAACTTGGCATAGTTTTTGGAAGTTTGAGAATGGTTTTCAACTTTATTGTCAACCAAACTATTGCTTGAGGTTTTCTTCGATTCCTCAGGTTTTCGCTCCATGAGCATTTGCCGCGGGTTTCGCAATGTAAAATCTTCACTCGACACCAAGGCTTGTCTGTTAAGAGTCATGCTTTGCTGACCATCTAAAACGTATAATAAGTACCATAACTTTAATCTATCTGACTCGGAAATAGATCCATTCTTCCTACTGTTCGCTTGGCCCGGACGATTGAAGTTGAACTCCTTCGCTAATTGCAAAGCAAGTCCGGTAAAGGTTTGAGAGTCTGAGAGCCAGAAGCTGCAAAGCACTAACGAAACGATTGTGTAAAAGGCTTCTTGGTCATCTTGAGGCTTGCCCGTGAAAAGGACATTTGCACATAACTCACGAAGATGTTTGTGAAGTGATTCTTGTTGGCGTGAACCCTTGTTTCCTGGATAGTGCATCAGGGCAATGGTACATATAGTACACACAAGAATAGGAGATTCATCCCAAAGCACACTGACGTTGAATTGTTTTATCTCGAAGCCAAAGAGTTGCTGGGCAATGTTCTCATCGAAAAATTCGAAGAGAGATCTTGCTTCTTCGATGCTAAGAACATTGTCTCTAAAATCTTGTGGTCCAAATTTTGTGCGCTTGCAGATGGCAAATGGCTCATCTTCGGGAGCTTGACGCTTTGGGGCATTTTCATCTGCAACCTCGGATTGAGATGTAGTAGCTCTGATACATTCTGATTCGCTTTCGAGGCCTAATCCTACGAACATTCCTGGTTGATTAACATTTTTTTTGCCGATTATTTTACGGGTATCCGCCAAAGCATTTAAAATACTATCGAATTTGGCATCAACGTAATCTAGTTTACTCTCTATCCTCGTGCGCCATCCAGCATCGTTTTCATGTGATTTCACTGAGGAATTTTCCAACCTTGAAGGTTCCGTAAATGTTTCTTCTGCTTCACTTCGTGACGTTGAGTCCAAACAAGTGATCGAAGCAGAGTGCAATTTCGGAAGAGAATGAGGAAATTTAGATTGATGAGAAACCGTAAGTGCGGGCGGAACTAGCGTCGGTTTCGAAGAGTTAAATGGTGCTTGCAGGGGCTGAAGTAGTGCCCGAGATGCACCTCTCAGTTGCGCAAAAGATTCATTGACCCGGGGGGTACTTATTTGAGGAAAATTCAAAACCGGTAATCTAAATTCAAAATGACACGAAGAGGAGTGCCCAGAACTGATACAGCGGACACATGGAAGTGTTTTTTCATATTCGCATTTAACCTTTGATTTCTTACAATTACTGCATGGTTTTGTCCGCAATTTTTTCGGCATATCGGTTCATCTGAAGAAACTGGGAACACGGGCCGTCCGAAACCATAGACGTCATGTCTACCGCGTCGATCTTGTTTGAGTTAAAATACATCCGTACATCTTCCTTGCTCGAGGAAACACCTTACCCCAGATTTCTATGCAGCAAGATCACGCGGAATTGCAGTCTTCCCAACACGCAAACAAAATTAATATTTCAAGATGTCCGCGATACTCAATATCAAAGGTTTTTTCGGTACTTCTCGTGCATATGCTGTTGTAGGAGCGACTAAGAACAGGTCAAAGTTTGGCTACAAAATTCTCTCGTGGTACGTGGACCACCATTTACCTGTGATACCCGTGAACCCACGAGAATCTGAAATTTTGGGTCAAGCTGTTGTCAAATCAGTGGAGGATATTTTGGTGGCAATTCGTGACAAGAGAAATTTCGCTCATCACATGTTATCTGACGTCGATGGACTTAGCATTTCATTTTTGACCCCTCCCGAGATCACACTTAGGACTATAGAAAGTTTTTCAACAGTTCCTGAAATGAAGTACATTATTTGCGGATTATGGTTTCAGCCAGGCAGCTACGATGAAAAAGTTCTTGAGAAAGTCAAGGATATTGGACTAGATGACCGAGCGATTCATCAAGATGAATGCATTTTAGTGAGGGGAGAGATGGGGTTAAATTCGGCGAACTTGTGATCTCTTCATTCAGAAACTCCGCGTCATAAATTTGAAGGAAAAGAAACGTCAAAGTAATTAACTAAAATGATAATGAATTGAATAAATGCTTATGAAACTCGAATCGATCTATCAAAAGGAGCCCACCTCAATCCCGCGCCACTATATTTGCTCCATAAGTTTCTTTATATACTGAGTCCAAGATTCGTCATCGGCTGCTGGCGGAAGCTTAGTTGTAGTTTGAGGATCAATTGAGATTTCGTATGGAAAAGGGCATACGTCTAAGGTCATTATAGGCGGTATATGATCTTTGTGCTTATCGATGATAGAAGTAATCTCGTTAAGAGTTGCCTCAAAGCTTAGTGCCGATAAGCGAAGTAATTGCTCAGCAGGGTTTACTCCACTGGCACCAATAAACAGACTCGAAAGATAAGGGTGTTCGACATACTGTAGAGGAAGACAGTTTACATTGATAGTCCAAGACTCCCAGCACCTAGTTTGCACCAGTGACTCCAGCTTCACCTGACCAAACCAACCCAATCGTTTCTTTGATTTTTCAGCAATCTTCTGCGAAAACGAAACCACGATTTGACCCACCGCGGGCTCGAAGCCTCGAGTTGTCAGCGTAAAGTCCTGCTTTATTAGCTGATCGATTTTTTGGTCAATAATTGATTCAACATCAGGGGTACCAGTGACCATTGGATAAGGAATTTCTAGAAAGTCGTTGGTCACAGGCACCGCTGGTCCGAAAAGCCGATGGAAGAATATCGTCCATAACACGCCTATTTCGTTAGTACAATGACGGATGCTTTACATCAAAGATAAGATTTTGAGAGGCAACGAAGCAAGTCTTTCGATAAGAGATTAGTTCAGCCACCCAGTGTGACTACTTCATGGCTTTGAGCAACTCTATCAGCTTTAAAGCATTCATTTACATGCTAGCTTAATGAATGGCGCATCGTGATGGAAGAGGCGCCCCTACTTTGATGCAAAAGAATGAAGATCGGACATACCTTTCAATGATTCTCGCACTACCGATCGCTCCGCAGTCACGTTCAATAGAAATTCCATACTAATATGTAGCTTAAGCCCGGCAGCGACTGCGATTACAAGGCGAGACTAGTTGCATGCTTGTATACATAGCAGACAGGGCGCGCCAGCCCATGCACGCGTGATTAGTGAGGTGCTGCAACGGAACGGGGCATTCTAACTGCGTGTATGTTCAACAAATCCCGGTCAACAATTTCGCGTATAAGAACACTTGTGTGTAATTGCTGGAATGAATGGACTTAAAGTATCTCGCCGCGGTCTATACTCGTACCTGGAGACAATTTTGAATGCGCGGCTGCAACTGTAGCAACCCCTAGAAGTGAACAGTCGCTCGAATTCCCAGCCAGGGTCCAGAAAACAATGTCATTGTGAAAGCTACAATCTTATAATAATCATCGGTTTCAATATTTTAGACTATTTATTGATTTCTGGGCCCTTCAGGCTCACCAGTTAAGATTTCGCGGCAAGAATCTCCAATGGATGGGATGACAAACTTGCTCATGTTCCCCAGCGGAATTTACACCAACAAGCAATAATTTCCCCAGAATCAATTTTTTTCAAATATCAAAAGCAATTGTTTCCGAATGCATCGATTGCTGGTGAATGTGCGTGATAACACTTGTGAAAACGAGACTCCCTTACTTTATCATTATAGGAATCAGACCGTTCTAGCGAGCATAATTATCCCGGAAACAGATTGATTTCTGGATATTTTTCCTTCTCTATTCGAAAAAATAAAATAAATGGCGCTTAAATTGCCAGGATTGAATCTCACACCCTCATAACTTCTCATGCACGTGCGCCCCGTGGGCCATCTCATTAATAATTGTCTTGATAAGAGGCATAGTCAGTGCTTCCAAAATACAAACTTCCTCTCTTTTGAATTTTGAAAGGACGTACTCGGCGACACTTTTCTCAGACAGTTTACCTATGCCAATTGCCACCTTAGTGTAATCATTACCCATCAGTTTATCAATAGAGCGAAGCCCATTGTGACCCCGTGCACTGGTATTTTTACGACGTATTTGTACTTTACCTAGAGGCACCTGTAGCTCATCATGAAGAACAACCAAAGACGGGCTTTGATCGATATGTTGCTGTTTAAAATTCCGCCATGCTCTCGCTACTATGGGGCCCAGAACATTCATGAAGGTACCAGACGTTTTTGCCAACGTGATTTTCGTATAATCGCTCTTTGAACATTCAATAGCTTCTATAGAGTTACACCTTTTCATCGGATCGAACTGTCCAGAGTCTGGATAAACTTCTCTCACCAAACTATCCATCGCCCAATATGCAACATTGTGACGCGTGCCGTCATAGTCAGGGGTAGGATTCCCTAGAGCAATAAATAATATAGGTGAACTCTTTTTGGAGGTGGCGGAGGCGTGCGTGAATCTTCTCAAAGGATGGATGCTCGCCCGCTGAAAACTAGGAGTCTGTATCAACATGTCTTGTTTCCAATTGGAACGGGCATTTTGTTTTTTTACAGCATCTCACGCGGCGTGAAAGAGAACTCCTTTAAATCCTACAAGCGCGCTGCCTCCCGTGAAAACTCAAGGTCAACTTACGATAACTAGTGAGCAACTTCTCAACTAAGTGCGGACATCGCTTTATCCTGAGAATCGTCCAATTTGTGTCATTTTTCACTGACTCAAAAACAAGTTCTCGCATGAAGATAAGATCTTTTGTAAAATAGCAAGCGTAAAACTAGATCGCTACTCAAAGCAAACCCTAGCAATACTTGATCGCATTAGGCAAATTCATGATTCTGAAAAGCAATTTGCATTATTTATATTTATAAGCGGAAATGAAGATTGACATAGAACTAGTCTTTGTGGGTCGAGGTATCTCATGCCTTGATCTCCTTTGAATTCGCAAGCTCAACAAGGCTGCGTTGAGAATTTTGATATCGAATGTGTTGAGATTTGGAAACCTTTTTGAGTTCCTCCAATCTTTCCCGCATGCCAGGCACATCTCTTAAATTTTTCTCAAGTGTGACACGCTCCTCTTCTATTTTGAGTCTAAGCTCAGCATTTAATGGCCCGAAAAAATAACCTCCCTTACCGTCAAGTTTTAAAATACGGTTATGAAAATGCCACAAAGCGGGCCTGTGAGCGACAGATATGAGCGAGATCCCAATGTCTTGCGCATGCTTATACATCAACTGTTCCATTTCAGGGGACACTGCAGAAGTGCATTCATCGAGAACGGCAAATTTCGGCTTATGGTAGTACAAGCGAGCCATTGCCAATCGTTGCTGAGCTCCAATTGATAGTTCTTCGCTCCAGTTCTTCACCCTATTCCAATCATCCTTCGAAGCTATAAGATATTCAAGATCAAGAAATTTCATGATCTCTCTCAAGTCTTTGTAGCTAGTTCCTTTGCTATTCTTCCCGTAATCTTTGAGAGAGTGGGGGTATATGACTTGTTCTAGCAAAGTCCCTTTTACTAGGTACGCCCTTTGAGGTAAATAAAACATGTTTTCCGATGTCGGGATGATGATTTTTCCCGAGTTGCAGGGCCACAAGCCCCCTAACATTCTGAACAAGGAGGATTTGCCTGCACCGTTAGGGCCCGCGATGAGCAAGTTCTCTCCTGTTTTCATACTGAAAGATAACGATTCAATTAGAGTGAAACCATTAGGAGTTTCGAGTTTGACATTCTCGAAGGTGATTTCGTCACCAAAACTCACATTAGCTGCTGCTTCATTCGAGCAATTCCGAACTGTGATTTCGTGAAGCGCGTCCTGAAAGGATGTTACCCTTGAAGCATGGCCGACCACTTGAAGCAAATATCTTCTTGAGTAAATTAATCTATCAAGTGAGTCAGAGGCACTCATCAAAAGCCGACGATTCGTAATAAACTCCGCGGCAACATTAGGATCTGGTCTTTTTGATAGAAATTTGTTGAGAAAGACGGGCGCTGAACATAACACTAATCCAGCCGCTCCCCAAAAGTACTTCACAATGAAACTTTGCGCCACTTCATGAATAGCGCGCTTCTTGTGCTCGATTTTCAAGAATCTTTCTAGCAGATAATAGCAAAAATCTAAATTGTCTAGCTCACGTTCGTGGCCACGAAGGAAAGCAATCTCTTCATTATTAGAAACAATCTTTGAGTGTGCTGAGCGGAGCTGCCCTTCCAAATTCGCTTTCTCTGAAGCCAACTTCGCGAAAGGCGGAGAGAAAAAGCGCAAGACAATTGTAGAGAAGTGAGCTAATATACCAAGCGCGAGCGTTCCTTCCCCACTGCCAACGCCACTTTTGGAAAGTTGTTTCGCGCAAAGAACCAAATCAAGGGTTGGCTTCAAAAGCTGACCAGGAAGACTTGCTAGTGCTTGAGTAAGCCTGCTGATATCCGTGGAAATTCTTTGATCTGGGTCGTTGATTTGACTGTCGGAGAGTTTAACAAGTGCATAATAATTTGGATCAAGAGACTCAGGCAAATATTCATCCAGGATCTTCCGGTCTAGGTTTATGCGCATGCTCTGACGCAATTTGTCTCTCGTCCAGTTAAGAAGTGCGTTCACAGAAGACGCTGGCACTCCAATAATTAGCCAATATATTAGATACCGGGTGAATCTTCTCAATTTTTTGGTAACAAGCGCGCCTACCAACATTCCATCTAGACTGGCCACTCTAATCGTTAGTATTGCACGGCAAACTAACAAGGCGATGTGTGCTACTAGATAAAATACGGCAGAATTTCGATAACTTGGTATCGCCGATTTGAGAAGTCTGATGAGTTGACCTCGTGTAAGTTTCGGGCTCGCAGTCTTAGAGTCCAGAGGGGTTTTAGGGCTCTTGTCCAATTTTTCAGTCACTTTCAAAGAGTTGGTGGCGCCAGAAAACGCAGCCGTGATGAGAATGATGTAGGAGGCGTTGAGAACTAGGGACCTGTTCGACTGATACGCATGCAACACCGCTAAGGCTGCGGAATTTCGTTTGATATGCGCTGTCATTGAAGGCTACGCTAATCCTCTATGAAATAAACGGTGTTAAATGGGTGCAAGTATTTTTTTCGTTATACGAATTGTCAAGTGTCGAGGAACCAGTATTTTTATGCGGAGAACGAAGCGGGGTATGTCACCCGTGCGCAGCCGCGGAGAGTGTGGAGTTCAAGCGCGCACTTCATTTGAGCCGAGGAACAAAAAGCGCCTAAAGGCCTCAACTCGATGAGGTGTAGTCGAGCTTGGCGGAATTGGAGCGCGATAACATTCTTAAAATAGGAAACTTTCTGTCCATCGTGCGAAGAGATTTGTGAAGCTTGCCTTTCGAGGTTCCAGGCAGAACCAGTCTACAAATTATGAACGAGACCCTTCATGCTGTATTTTGTGCTAGAACAATCTTGTCATGGTTGACTTTTCGAACAAGAAGGGCCAGCAGCGCCTCAAATGAAGATTGCCTTGTGATTAAGTGCTTAATGTGTCCATTTGGTCAGCCGATTTCCCGTACAAGCCGCAAAAGTCTGATTGATGATTTTGGATAGATTCCAATTCATGCAAGCCAGGCTTTTGATTAAAAGACCAAGAATGATACTCATTTGAGAAATATTGACATGATTTATAATAAACAATGTTGAAAGGATGCAAAACGTATCACTTTTCAAATCCAGGAATTCTGATGAGTTTCTGTAAGAATGTTTTTGTCGATGTGTTAACTTTCGAGTAGCGTATGAAATTCATTTTTGTACCCGGCAATTTGACGCTCTAGTTCTCCCACTCGAAGGAAATAGAATCTGTTAGCCAAATCCGTGGTGGTGGCACATGGATGATTGTCCTCGAGCATATTCTCATAAAGTCTCAAAAGCTGTGGGGCAGTTGGAGAACTTTTGAGCGGAAATTCATTCTGACGACGGGAAAGCAGTGTGCTTTTATGGTTGAACCATTTATGAGCTATTTCTTCAAGTATATCGCTATTTCTTACCAGCTCAGGCGTTAGTAATCCCAGGGTGTGAAGAAGTTGAGCTACGACTAGAAGATCTCGATAAGTGAAGGATTTTGGGTCAGTGGCCACAGATCTACCAGCTTGCATCACCATGTGAGAAATTTTGTGTGAAAACGATGTAGGGAGCACCGAACTTAGAGATTGTTCGGTAATATGAGAAAATTAGAGTAAACGTAGATGCTGAGTTGGGGAGTGCAGAGGTTTACCTTCACCCAGCAGGCGCGCGCGACAAGTAAGCGCCAACCTCAGTAAGCGCGAGCGAGCTCTGCACTGAACAATTTGCGGTCTCAAGAGCATTGATAATTGGATCCTTCTAGGAGCGGCCCTATAGTTTCACTCTTATACCTGCACGAGTTTTTTGGCGCGAGTTGCTTCTAAGCTCGACTATAGTGATCAATTTCTCTCGCCCTGCGCTGCCTTGCGATGCCGTGCCTTTTTCAATCATATGTATAAATACACAAAAAATCCTCTGCGTCGCACCTTTTAACCATGTGGTCAAATTTCTAATGGTTCAATTGTCTTCAACGTCAAAATGGCGTCTAAAACCCTGAGTTTTCTTCTTTTTTTTTGCAAAAAAAAAAGCAAACCTTTACCCTGCGCATAGCACATTTACTTTACGTGCGCTGCATGCCGGATCGTACTATACCTCAGATCAATTAGAATTGACAAAAAGAACGAATTACGGGTTCGAATAGGCGACTACTTCGAATTTACGCCGTCAGGTTTCGAAGGATCCATAATTATTGAATATGCCTGACTCTTCTCCGAGGCTACATGCACGTCTAGCGAATATTGACCTAGATACGGCGCCGCCTCTACCGCCACCAGCTCAGCCGGTCCACCTATCTAAACTGAACCGCAAGCTATATCCATCTCATTTATATCCACATGATCACTCTCATGGTTACAATTATACATCTGCTCGATCCCCTCGGCTATCTACAGCTGCAAGAGCAGAACATAGATCCGCATCCAACCTGAAAACAAATTGCTCGCTAGAAGTTTCCTCTAAGCGCAATTCACCTCTGGCTCAGAGCAAGGAAAGCTCAGCTCAACTCACTGAACTCCAAGAATATTACCAAAAATCACACAACGAAAGTCATCCCTTTAAATTCATGAATCACACCTCCTCATCACGCAAAAAGCAGGACACATGTTCTCTTCCTCATCGCCCAACACGATCCGTATCTCACCCAGATATATCCAGTCGCAAACTCCTTCACAGCTCCACTTTACCAGCTAAGAAGAGATTAGTTTCAAGGTCTCTGAACTTAGCTCAGGAGTTGAAAAATACACGCATATCCTCAGGAAACTTGCCCGCTGATGATGAGGTTATAGTAGTGAAAAGAGACTCGCGACCCCGAAATTTCACCGACAACGCCCCACGGGATGTATACACAAGGCTATACCAAGACGCAAAAAAGCATAGAGAATCTTCTGATATTCCTTCTAGGACACGCGTTGACACATCAGATAAGTCGCTGTCTTCTCGAGCTTTAAACGCTTTCAGACCGGACTCCCCATCTCGTTTGGCCTCCGCAGGCGTTAAAAAGCTAAGTACCGTAGAAGAGGTGTATCAGCTTATAAATAGTATGGATCCTGCGTTCTTCATGAACTCAAATTTGAACGACCAGTCGCTTGTGGAAAATCCTTCAATCCTAGCCACAGATCTCATGAACGACCATAGAGCAGTGCATCTTAGCGTCTACGAACGAAGCGAGATCATACGCAACCCTGGACTTTATTATGTGCCAAACGGCTATCTTGAGAGCAAAAGTAAAGCCGAATTCGGTGGTGGTCTCGAGAGTAATTACGGTTTCGATGATGTTGAGGGAAACTACATTATACGACCGCAAGACCATATTAATTACAGATACGAGATAGTGCGCGTACTCGGGGCTGGATCTTTTGGTAAGGTCGTTCACTGCAAAGACCATAAGTATTCTTGTTCAAGTGGACATAGAAATGTGGCTATAAAATTGATTAAGAACGAGCTTAATTGGTCGCTACAAGCAGTGAGCGAGATCAAGATGCTCAAGCATCTCACAGAGGCGCGAAATGGAAAGCTCAATCAACATGTTATGAACTATTGTGATCACTTTCACTTCAGGGGGCATATGTGCATTGTAAGCGAGATCCTATCATTTAACTTCTATACCTTGCTTGAGCTTGGAAAGTTTCAGGGTGTGTCTTTAAGCCTTGTGAAAATGTTTGCCTCTAGAATTTTGAAGGGATTAGAGTTTATTCATGAGCGACAAGTCATTCATTGTGACATCAAACCCGAAAATATCATGATCAAGCTTCCACCCAATTATCACCCGGGCAAGGTAAATCTAGAAGATCTTGAAGTAAAGCTTATCGACTTCGGATCTTCATGTTTTGTTTCAGAGACATCATACTCTTATATCCAGTCCAGATTTTACCGTGCGCCAGAAATCATTTTGGGGGCTAAATACAGTTTTGAGATTGACATTTGGTCAGTAGGTTGCGTTCTTGCGGAAGTTTTCGCAGGAACTCCTTTGTTCCCCGGAAAAAACGAGCTCGAACAGATCGGGCTTATTTTGGAAATGTTTGGCGCCCCTTCAAGCTCCTTTATCCTCTCACAAAGGAAGCGATTGCTCAGACAGGCGAAAGTCGATGCACATCTCAAATTGAAAGACCCTTTGGTTGCTGATCCATCAATATTTACGCTGAAATCTTCGGTTCTTGTCGATGAAAAGAAATTCCAGAAAACATTGCTATACACATTGTTCAATTCCGAAGGAAAGGTAAATCTCAACTTTCTAAATTCGCAACTTCAGGCGCTAGAATCTAAACAGAGTACCTCAAAAAGCACATTCAAGAAATTTATTCGAATGAATGCAAAGTCGCTAGATGTATCTATGCGGTTACATTGTTCACAGGAGACCAAATCAGATCAAGCGTCATTCTCGAAGTTCATGGGGCTCTTCTTTCAATGGGACCCAAGTAATCGACCTACAGCATCGCAACTACTCCAGACATCTTTTTTCCAATCAACGGAGTGACCTCAGCCGACCTCAATTACCCTTAGAAAACGGCATATCCTTTTCTCTATCTTGCATTTCTAAAAGATTCCGCTGAAAAACTTGCAAAGAAGGCCTTCTGATTTTGCCGCGTCTAAGTCACATGCTAATCCCGGAAATTTGAAATAAAATCACGTAATTGGATTCGTACCTGCATATTACCATATCTCCAATGAATCTCGCTTCCCCGCAATCTTTGGATCCGTAAAGCCCATCTGCATTGAGGTCAAATCACACAGCTTACGGAATCCAGGCTTGTGAATCCGAATGAGTGAAACTTTTCCACCACAGCGTAGGTCGAACCGAGCTCGTTTCGTATCACGCCTATACGATTACACGAGCAACGTAGCTGACCAAAGGGGATACGGTTCAAACAGAGGAATAGCAGCAGGTACAGCAGCAGCAGTGTTGGGTTTAGGGCTAGAGAAATTAGAATCACGGTCCAATCAAACTCCAATAGAAGTAGATTACCTGGAGGCGGAGGCAGATGTCATAGATACAATGGCTCTGTCTGCGCATGACATGCATGGTGATCAAACACATTTCATGGAGAAGCTCATGGATAGAATAATTAAAAGCACAATTCCAAACTCACATGATGCTGAAGATCTTCAAGCGCGTATCAAAGATCCCTCTCGAATCCACAAACCACCATTATCCATTCGCACTTTTGTCCTCAACTCAAAAGAATTAAGTGGCCGGTTAGGTGCGCTATTCAAGGTACAATACGGAATTATCCATTTAGTGACTTGGAGGAAGCCAACAAAAACTTTATCTGCTTTGGTTGTGTATACTTCCATCTGTTTGTGGCCCCATTTAATTCTAGCGTTACCTCTTCTTATTCTTCTTCTTACCCTCATTCTCCCAGGTTATTTACATCGACATCCTATGGATGCCCCAGAAATTATTCCGGTAAAAAAAAGAGGAGTGTCGTTGCTCCAATACTTCAACGAGTCTTGCGATAACAGTCTTTTGATGGATATATTGGAGGAAAGCAGTACATTACCGGAAGATCATTCGCTGACATATTCCAACGATTCGGCGCCCTCGGGGGATGGCAGTCTCGACCTAAGACACGATGACACTAAACAGTTGAACGAAGAAAACACGCCTGATAGAATCAATCCAAAAGACAAAACAAAAATAGTTAAGAATCAGTTATCCTTGTTGATGAATATGCAAGATCTACAAAACTTAACTAGCGATCTATTGAAATCAATAAATAAGGGGGAAGTTTTCGTGAATGAAATCACCGGATTTAAAGATGAGCGGGTAACAACCTTTGTTTTCTATTCTGTGAGTGTCATCACATGCGGAGTTTTGCTTCTTGGAAGATTCATTCCCTGGAGACTTGTTTTTATTCAATCGGGTTGGGCAGCTATAGGTCTCTGTCATCCCAACTCCAAAAAACACCTACTTTCTTACGAAAATCATAAAGATCTGGTCAACGACAAAGCACACATGACTAAAAAGAAAGATTCGGAAAAATTTTTAGGACTGTCCCTTGATAAATTTGCCAGAGAAGATATCATTGTTGATGAGCACCCGGAAGTGAAACAAGTCGAAATTTATGAGTTGCAGATGAAAGATGTATTTAAGCATGACTGGACGCATTTCGCTTACACCAAAAGAATTTTTGATTTCAGAGACGGCGTGAGAATTTCGGGTAATCTTCCACGAGGTGTTGACCACCTAACGAAAGTCTTTCCTCCCAGTGAATGGAGATATGCTTCCTCTTTCATCGACAATTGGCATATCGACACGAACCCTATAGAATTCATTACCTCACGTCAAGTGGACATGACGCACTTGAAGCTAATCGCGACGGACGACGCAGGGTGGATATATGACAAATTACCTATTGATGAGGATACCACTCAAGAATTTAGAAGACGCCGCTTGTATCGATTATGCTATCGATACTCACGCTCGTATAAATTAAGAAAACTTAAATAATATCCAATAGACTCCATAAATGTGTTCATTGATTTTCATTGACTTGTCTGAGATACTT
Organism: Metschnikowia chrysomelidarum; assembly: GCA_030582795.1. Taxonomy (NCBI): domain Eukaryota; kingdom Fungi; phylum Ascomycota; class Pichiomycetes; order Serinales; family Metschnikowiaceae; genus Metschnikowia; species Metschnikowia chrysomelidarum. The sequence goes on along the minus strand of JAJMGZ010000267.1, from coordinate 28,588 downwards.
TTAGTCTCACTAAAGGACTCATTTATTTACTAGAGAACAGAGCTTTGTTAAGCTCCAGTTATAACAAAAATGACCGTAGATATATTTGATTCATTATAGATCATGGCAATGGGATCAGCCTTGCATTGTGACAAAACGTGAATATTATCCTGCAGGTAAACGATGACACCCCAGCTGTTACTATGTTAGCGAGGCGCGTAGAATTAGCTTATCAGAGCACCAGAAGCCCGCTTCATAGACATGGAATCATTTTCACGACAAGTAAAAACTTTCGATGCTTTTCCTAAGGTTGTACCAGAGGCATCTGTTCGGTCGCAACGAGGTGGCCTTTCCACAATGCTCACCTTGTTGTGCATGCTTATGATCGCGTGGGTCCAGATAGGCGGGTTTCTTGGTGGCTATGTCGATCGCCGCTTCGCCGTGGACAAGCAAATTCGTCTGTCACTAGATATTAATTTGGACGTGGTTGTTGCAATGCCATGTCAATTTCTAACCACTAATGTCATGGATATTACAAGTGATACCTACATGGCGGGCGAGGTATTAAATTTTCAAGGCGTCCGCTTTGAAATTCCGGAAAATTTCGCAATTAACAGAGAGAACAGCCGCCATCAGACACCAGACTTGGACGAAATTTTAACTGAGACACTCCGTGCTGAGTACAGTGTTACAGGTGCCCATATTAATGAGGATGCGCCAGCTTGTCACATTTTTGGTACAATCCCTGTAAATTATGTGAAGGGTGAGTTTTTTATCACAGCCAAGGGAACAGCCTTCAGAGACCGCCTGATTGTTCATGAGGAACTGTTCAATTTCTCGCATATTGTCTATGAATACTCTTACGGCGACTTTTATCCATTCATCAACAACCCATTGGACTTTTCTGCGAAGCTCACCGACAACAAATTACAGCACTACAAATATTTCGCTAAAGTTGTGCCAACAATGTATGAAAAACTTGGAATTTTGATAGACACCTATCAATACTCTCTCACAGAGATACATCATCAGCTGAGCCCCGACGATATTCAGCCACCAGGAATATACTTCACATATTCTTTTGAGCCTATTAAACTCACAATAAGAGAAAAAAGAATCGGTTTTATCGCATTTGTGGCAAGACTCGCTACAATATTGTCAGGTCTTCTTGTTGCTGCAGGATACACGTTTAGATTATACGAGAGGGTCTTGCGAGCCCTCTTCGGCAAAAAATACACAGAAAGGAATACTGAGAAAAGGGAAGGTGGGCTTTTGGACAGAGCAAAGCCAGTCTCAAAAGACTACTGATATAACTTTGACTTTTCTCCATTGAAGACATCATACGACTCCCGCTGGCTTCTTTAAAGAGGTCGCCGGATGTGGCCAAAGCCTGTATCCTCTGAGGAAACTTCACACCCCAAAAGAGCTTTCAATTGATTGCATGGATCATCAGCGAGATTTCTATCGTAATTTAAGATCTCAACCGACTGCTCGTCGTGGCGGAAGAATAAGAGAAAAGTGTCTCACTCAATCAATTGTCAAATCCCCTGTTTAGAAATTCAAGATGTCGATCTGCGGGGAAATCTTTTTTGATTGCCTTGGAGATTTTGCTCAGAGACTCTGTAGGTTTTTGTGGTGATCTATGTATGAGCCTCGCGGAACCCATTTGTTGCACGTACTATTTCAAACTTCCGGGAATAGATGAAAGTTTCCAGAATTCAAACACTTTTCTTATATGTCTCGCCAAGAATGATAAGAAGAATCAGCGCTTCCCGAAAGGTATTTACACTGCTACCAAACACTATTTATGTAGTCTTCACGGCTCGACCGGTGATTTCAATTTGGCGAAAGCTACGAGCACAAACATCTGCATTCCACTCGGAATAGTCGATCTAGAAACTCGAAGATGCCTGCAAACGGACATGCCAAATTTGCAAGGCGCATTTTTTCTCAACAAGAATACTCATGGATCAATTCATTTGTCCGAGAAAAAACGCTTCTTGTCAATTGTAAAATTTTTTGCAGCGATAACTGTTTAATATTTTTAAGAACTCATAATTTGTGAAAATCTTCAGCTCCTTCTGGCTTTTGCAAGGATAATTATTTCATAGTTTTCTTTGTAGAATTTTTGTGTTACGCCCGCTTTAATGACTTCTTTTGCAAAGACGGGTGATATGGAAACCGAAGATTTAGTTCGATGACACATACCGAAAAAGAAAATGAGTTTAGCCAAACATGTCTTGCTTATTTTCCGATTTTCAAACAAATAGTGCTTGAGAAGCGTGAACCGAATCTAATAATCTTACTGTAAAATTGTATTAGTATCCAATCCGCCACCTTCTAGTGTCAAAATTGGATGTTCGGAAAAACCTTGATTGAAAATGTAGATTCTATCGAAAAAAAAAAATGAAAAGGATGCACACAAACAATGCTCAAAATTGTAGGTTTCTAAAGTTGCGAGATGCTTTGCTCTCAGTAATTCGCAGCTGAAACTCTCACTTTTAGATTATGTGTATGAATTTCCAGAACAGCGCCCGGAATCCACAGTATGTAGAGCGCGCTGATGGAGCTGGTGAAAGATCTTTACATACCCGCTGGTGAAAAGGATATTGGAGCTCCTTTCCTTAAACGACAATTACCTCAGTCAGTGTAAGAATATAGTGAAGTGGGCCGTGTTGTTAGAAGGCCATATCACCCTAAAAACTTGCCTGTATCTACGTATATGTTGCATCAAACGAACTGTATCACAAAAGTTCTTGCATTATGTCGTGTACAGGATTTTTCAAAAAAATGCTGGTAGAATCTTGTCTATTCCGTCACGCCACATTTAAAAAAACATCCCTCTCCACAAGAGTTCCATCATCTACTATGGCTGGCGATGAAAAATTCGTGGAGTGGGATGGTTCTCAAATGTTACGTGACGAAATAGACAAGATTTTTCCACTATTTTTTGAAAAATCCTGTATATACATATGTCCTCAACGGGTCGGGGGACGCAATTGAGGAACACCACGCGCGACATTCGGTTTACATGTACAGTCTATTCAAGCGTGAAAGAGACTAGATGGGTTAACTACTCCCTCCCAAGACCACTGTCATAAAAGCTCACGCCTATATCTCAACACAACTATGCAATAAATAGCGAGTGACCTTAATTTTTATAAAACAAGACAATTTAAGATTATACTTGGTCTCAACGGTTGATCCTGCCGCGCTCGTAGTCCACATCAAGATCTGATTGCTTATCGTGATGCAGCGTCACGAAAGAAAAAAGGTCACGCGATCCCGTCTTGGGTGCCACCGCTGTAAAAGACTAAAAGTTAAATGCACAGAGGAAAAACCTGCTTGTTCAAGCTGTGTGAAGGCACGCATTGACTGTGATTATTCTCTCAAACTTACATGGGGAGGCCGGCCGTATAAAAATGCGGGGAAGAGTTCGATGCAAGATCCCACGGCTAATAAGAAAGTCAAGTTGCATGATGTCAAGTCCAGCACTATGAAATTTCACGCGCAAGAGATGATGCGGCATTCGCTGAAGAAATTAAACCTAATCAATGGCTCGATAGATAGTTCCATCATGAGGCCCGAGCAAGACTGGAATGCTGCTTTACCTGTTCAATATGAAAAAGATGGCCATGATCGAAGAAGAATTCTTTCTCCTTCTCAAGAAGGGCAGTCGTTTGCTTATTTCGGTCTGAATTTATTGGTTGAGGAGCGAAATTTGCCACATAGTCGATCAAATTTCGCGTGTATCGCTAGCCAACAACACAAGCTGAATCATAAGACGAAACACAAAGATATCGGAGAGTTTCAACAAAACCAAACGCAGAATACTCATGCTTTTCTGAAGCACGAAGAGCTGCTATTATCTGGTCCAGAGATTAATCCAGAATCCGTTAGTTCACCAGGCATTTCAAATACTAACTTTGTACGCCCGGAGCACAGTATCCGATATAGAATGAAGCCGATCCTTTTTGAACACTCAAATACCTCCGAAATAATGACCATTGACACCCCTCAAACGGACTTTTCCATTGGAGAGTTTGAAGCAGGAGATTGCGATGACTTTTCCATGGATATTGCACGGATAGAAAAAGCTTTTCCTTCGGAGCCAAAACTGCAATTAATTCAGGGCTTCTTGGGCCAATCATTTTTAGGCTCTCTGGGTCTTAAAAGCGATTGCGCAGATTTGGTGACAGCGTTTCGTCTGTCTCGGCAAGAGAAGGATACCGAAGATCAATCTCAACAAAATGCGATTGGCCCGAATTTTCATTCAATACCACCGCTACTAGTTCCTTTACCCCAGCTCTTACTCAGGGTTCCCTACTATCGCCAGCTACTTCATTTCTGGATCGACGATGCTGCTGATAAATTGGTATGTGCACCCTATCTCTACAAAGACAATCCATTCAAGAAGATTTTACCACAAATGGCAATGTCCTATCCAGGGGTTCTTACAACACTTCTCGCGTTTGCTGCACGAGCTCGCGACGATCGCGAGGGATCACACGGCACGCATCTGAAAATTATAGACCAACTTCTTGGAAGATCGCATGATGAACTTCTAAGACAACTTCAGGACGAGTCAGAATCGACGTCCGATGGTACTCTTGCTATCAGTTTGCTACTTTCGTCATTCGAGGTGGTACATTCAAACAACTTCAAGAATCATAGAGCGCACGCGACTGGAGCAAGTCAGATTATGCGAGCCAGGAGAGAAAAAACCATGAATCTGTCTCCGGCGATGAATCTCCACACTGATGATACTCATAGTCAGTCTTCTACGTCGACAACCACCAGAGACGAGAGCGACATAGCATTTTTTCTTCTGCGTTGGTTCATGTATCTCGATGTAATAGGAAGTCTCTCGTCTACGTGCGATCGAGGAAACTATTTGCGTTCTTTCCGAAAACTGAAAGGATACGAGCCCGTGAAAAGTTTCCCAGAATTTCATATGAGTGATTTGGAGCGAGAAATCGACTTTTTGTTAGGCTTTGATCCTGAATTGCTACCCCATTTTGTGAATATTTCTTTGCTCATAGACGAGGTGGAAAAATATATGGGTAATGCTGTTAGCGATCCTTCATGTTTGCCACAAATTATAGTAGCTGCTGCCTTAGAATTGAGGGATCTGTTCTTGAAAAGCTACCAGGAAGGTGAAAGCAAACGTGTGCTGTTATTTGACACCATGATTGAAAAGAGTGGAAAACACGCGTCAGAAAAAAGTCGTGACTTGATGCATCAAGACAATATCTTGCGGATTACCAACAGGCTTTACTACAACACTGGCCTCCTTAATCTTTATCGTCGAGTACTTCTTTTGCCTCGACTGTCGGCTTTAGTACAGGATTTAATCCGCGAGATGACTGAAATTTTCGAACTTTATATCGAGCCGTGTTCCGCGGCAGATATATGTACAATATTTTGCCTATTCTGCGCCGGGTGTGATACTTTGGACGAAAGTAAAAGAGAATTTTTCACCCTCCGCTTCGAAAAATTAGTGAAGAAGGATAATATGAATGCAGCCAAAAGTTTGTTGATTATGAAGCGGTGCTGGGATACGGGCGAGGACTGGCTTACCGCAGCTAATATGTTAGACATCGATCTAGTGCTCATGTGAATGAGCAAAAAGCCAGTATGTTCTCAAATTCATGCGTTGTAAAGATACAAAAATACTTGCCTTCGGTTAATTCTTCCCAGATATCACAATAAGAGCTTGAAATTAAATAAAATATTAAATATTCGCTAGACAAGACCTTTCTTTAGACACAAGTACAACCGTAATAGGCTAATTCACAGCTGGGCTTACCTGATTTCCCTGAAGCTCGAGTTACTTCTAGAGCGTGATAGTGCTCACCTTTACACTCAAGATGGATGAAACATCGTTCACGAGTTGAAATAAAGTCGTTTTTCAATTTTGGAATTTCAAAGCTATCTTTTCATGATATGTTTTCAGGCCGTTTCTTATTCCGATCAGGGGCGCGTAAGACTGCAGGACGCGTGAGGCACGATAGGGCTGCTCAGTCGCAACTTTTTTCGCTTTCGCGATTCAACGCTTCTTTATTCATGGACTTCTTTCCAGAGAAACGTCTTCACATTAACAACCCTTCGTGCCTCCAGTAGTTTCTTTCTGAAAGGAATTTTGCAGCTCTTGTCTCTTCTTAATTGCTTGTGCATACTCTCTCGCTGAAAGCCCCCTTTTGTATACTGCCTTGACAAAATAACGATAGCGAAGAGGGTCTCGCGGAACGTAGGAGCGGCAAAGAAGGACAAAATAGTTAGGGATTAAAAACAAAATAAGCGGCTAATTCTTCTGAGCGACCACTTCTACAACTATCAAGTACTTTCCGAAGGCTATTTGCCACGACTGACCTCTTTTGATCACATCACGGATTCTTGCCATGGCGTCGCATCCAGAATGGGAGACACTTTCTCGAGACATTGCCAACAGCTACAGCGAACCAGGAAATTCTCATATTCAAACTGAAATCTTTATGCGTTGTATGAATGTGCTTCTGCTGGAAGATACCATAGATGAGGTACATCTATTTTGCAAGGAGCAGTTGGCGACGATTGCGGGACACACTTTGATAATGTTCTCCTTTCCCGGAACCACGAGTATCAAACGGCAATCTGTCGAAAACCGAATGGCACGCAGCTTACTGAACTGCTGCAATTGCGTTCGTGCATTCTATACAAGTTTGTCACACTTACGATCGCGGTTTGTATTGGCTCGCAAAATTTCCATGGCACAGGTATTTCAATTCTTGGACATTGTCAATGAGTGGGTTTTTATGAGACTCGATCCTTTGGTGCTTGAAAGTGTGCAATCTACCAATTCTTCGCTGATGGAAGCCGTAAGATCAACGCTTTACGAGTGCCTTTCGAACGTAGCGTTACTTCGCGCGAAAGCAACTTTCAGGACAGCAGTTGCAACACTAATTCTGACATCTGGCGCAGCAGAGTTTCTTCAATCGGATCATCTTTTGCCCTCAACAATCTTCTATTACATAGAAGGTAACAAGGTCGAGGCATCATTCGCGGTGCTGCATTTTCACGCTCTACAAGGAACTAGAGTAACTTTAGACCCACAAGTAGTTGACGAAATCATGCGGCAGTGCTTTAGGCTCCAGAATGTGCGGTACTTCAATCAAGACTTTAGTCTCAGATTTTGGAGCATGATGAAACATGTACTCGTCGTGTGCCCTCAGCGCGAGATCGTGAAATTGCTCAAAACGCCGGAACTAGAAGCATGGAGCGCTTTCACTCAAATTAGGCTCTCTAATTTAATACGTGTCTTTTTCAATAATCTATTGACGTGTTTGGACAGGCCGTTTCCAGTTCTTCTTCAGGTTTTCCACCTCCTTCTCACGCAGTTTGGATCCGATATCTGGGCGATGGATTCAGGGACACATTTTACAAACGTCTTAGATGTGGTGCTCCGAAGTCCATCTTTCCAGAAGCACCTTCATCAATCTGCCATGATGACTGACTCCGGGAAGGCACTCGGTGCGTTGCTTGACTGGATCCCCTGCTTTTTGAATAGTCTCAGCGGAACTCAAAAGCAATCGGCATCGATCAAAGTTGCTGACTTTTTGGTTCAGAGGGAAAAGTCAGAGCTTACGAATGCCCGTATAGACTCAGTCAAAGTCTTATTGCAATGCTTTCAATCAATCTTTGATGTTCAAGATCCATCTGCGATCGCATTGACATTGTTGAAAGTGCAAGACGCTCGCTCCACGGTCAATCGGCACCCGCAGTATTTTGTTCAGGTCGCGAAAAGAGGTCTCCAGGATGCTATCAAACTTGTTTGTCTGTCGTTCAAATACGATATACTTTTGGCATCCTACAACACAACTGTGATACAACAAAAGAAAAGTCCTGCCTTGTCAGAATCGAACAATGAATTGTGGTCAAGTTTAGCTCAGGTACCAATATCCCTGATAACGTTTGCATCTGAATTACTTCAATCCTTCAAAGCTATACTGTTGCTCGTGGTATTTCAAGAAACAAAAGAAGTTCACAGCAAGGAGTTTGATGCATCTTTAAAAATCCATGATCGTGAAGCAAAAGTTTTATGTACGAATGTCTCATCTGTTCTAGAGAAAGTGGCGCTTATGGATCCAGAGGAGCTCAAAGTTGTCCTTGCAACTGAATACTGTCTGGAAGGCATTTGGAGCTGTATTTTCCACCCGGACGTGAATCAATCAGCTTTGACTGTCATATACCAAGTATATGATACGGAGGGACGGTATGAAAACATTTTTAGTCTTCTCAACGACTCATTAAATGTGAATATCAATTCCATCAACAAGTCTTTGGCCAAAATCACCACTCTCGGCGCATTTGAGCCGTGCCCGAAAGGTCTTCGCATTCTCATGGATATAATCAAGGCTCTCACAGATCCTTTAAAGGGAATTTTGAACACACAACCGGAACGTCATGCCGATTCAATGGCTGTCGTGTGTGAATTTTGGAAAGCTTGCTGGCTGTTTCTCATGATGATCTACAAGAAAACATTAATTTGGGCCAGTCTTTATCACTTGAAGGACTTAATAGAGTTTACACGCGACACCCTTGATGCGAGTCATTTATTGTTAGATTCGTTTCGAGTTTTAAATGACTTTTTCACTGACTCAAAAATGAAGAGCACTTTGTTTGATACTTTTATGGCCACGTTCATCCACTTGATTGTCTGGCTTCGGTTGGGTGACGTATCACTCCTTAAGTCATGTGTCGACTTGGTGTTCAAAGGATTTGACCTCGCTAAAGAGCTTGACGCGCACGTCGACTCCAACTTTATTGTCACTTTCGCTAAATATGGAGCTAAGGCTAAAAAGTTCAACAATAAATTGAGCGAACAGCAACGCAACATGATTTTGGCTAAAGCCGGCGAGTTTAATGCAAGCTTGGTTCAATACGTTATCGATGAGACATCAAAAGAGAGGCTGACCGCGTCTCCACCCATTTCCAGAGACCCTAAATCTGAAGAAAATCCAACGGCAACGTATATTTATCAATCTCAAAAGAAGGCACTTAAACAGTCGGCCATCACCCGATTCGGTGTTATCTCTAGTGAGGCACCCGTGGCCCCCCCTCCACCCGCAAATTCGTTCAAATTGAGCAATCTAGAAGCGATTCGAAATGAGTTGAAAAACAACAGAGGTCCAGCGAAGCCTATCGTCAATCCAGCACCGCCCAGGCCAGCTGGTTTCAATCAAAAAAATACCGTTGTCGGCCGCTCCTTGAATGCACTCAAGAGCAGAAAGCATGAATCAGACTCTTCGGAAGAAGACGAAGATGAGGATGTTGATGTTTCGGATTTGTTTCTCGAGAGTAAGAAAAAACCGAAAATTACCGAACTTGATTTAAACGGGAAGCCGGTGGTAAAGGTTGCACAGGCGAAGAAAGTTGATGTTAAACGACTCGAAGAGGAGAGAATGCGATTGAGATTAAATGTTAACCTCAAGCCGCTTTATTCGACAATCTTGAAGTGGAATTATAATACCGATAGCGAATATCCTAGTGAGGAACATAAAATCTACAAACCCATCAAAGATTCATACAAGAATGCCAAAGAATATGTTTCAGAAATGGAACCACTTCTCATGCTTGAATGCTGGCAAGGAATCCAGTCGTCTAGGGTCACGGGACAAGAAATTCCCTTTGAAGTGTTGGTTGGCAGCAGAACCACATGTGATGGATTTTTTGATGTTTACGTTTCCATGAAGAAATCTGATATAGTCGCGAGAAAAATTGGTGAGACTGATCTCTTGGTACTTGGCTATGTCGCAGACAAAAATTTGAGCACGCCCCATGAGATTTCCAAATACTTGAAGCTGCCGAATTCACAAACCTGTTTGGCAAAAGTGAGAGAAATCAAATTTGCGAATTCGGATTATAGCGATGTGACCGTTCGAGTATACCCACAAGGGTCGATGATGGGGTTGCTCACCCCAAAATCGGTGGTGGTGGCTATGAAAGTGATGCAAATGATTACAGTTGAAAGAGAATACTCATCTTTGAGAGGTTTGCCATATTATGATTTGTGTGACGAAATTCTTTCAGGTAAGCCAACCAAGCCTCGCCCGATTCTGGACACTGACGCGCGCCAATTATGCGGCAAATTGGGTGTGAATATGTCTCAAGCGAAAGCCATTATTGGTGTCAATAAGGAAGACGGATTTTCTTTGATTCAAGGACCCCCAGGTACTGGAAAGACTAAAACTATTTTAGGAATTGTTGGTCATTTTCTTTCTAGCGCAAGCCCTAATTCCAACATCATTATCAATCCTATCCAATCTCATTCCTCAAGTGCATCGGATGATTCAAAACCTGTGAAAAAAGTCTTGATATGTGCCCCAAGTAATGCAGCTGTCGATGAGTTGGTGGTTCGTTTGAAAGATGGTGTCATGAGTGAAAACGGGGAGATCTTTATACCCAAAATTGTTCGTCTCGGAAGACCCGACGCGATGAATTCTTCCGTGCGTCATCTCAGTTTGGAGGAGCTTATCGAAAATCAATTGAAAGCTCGCTCCCAAAGCCCGGCGATCGATTCTAAGACTCGGGCCGAACACAATAAGTGCATTGCTGAAAGAGATCGTCTTAGAGAAGCTTTGAAAAGGCAAGATCTTGAAGACGATGAGACCATGGAATTGCAGTCGAAATTGAGAGAAGTTAACAAAAAAAGGAGTGAACTCGGAAAGCGGCTTGACGAAGATCGAGAAAGAGCATCAATTGCCCATCGCACTCGCGAAATTGAAAAAAGGCAAGTTCAAGCAAAGATATTGAGCGACGCCCAGATCATTTGCTCCACTTTGTCAGGATCGGCACATGATTTCTTGGCTAGTATGTCAATGAAGTTTGATCAAGTTATTATCGATGAAGCGTGCCAATGTGTGGAGCTATCTGCAATAATTCCTTTGAGATATGGATGTAAACGGTGTGTCATGGTCGGTGACCCAAATCAATTGCCACCAACAGTTCTTTCACAAAAGGCTGCATCATTCAAATATGAAGAGAGTTTGTTTGTCAGGATGCAAAAAAATAACACCGATTCTATTTACCTCTTGGATGTCCAATATCGTATGCACCCAGATATTTCTCGCTTCCCTAGCGCGCAATTTTACGAATCCAAACTTTCTGACGGCACAGGTATGCTTGAAAAAAACACCAGGCCATGGCACCAACAATTTCCGCTTTCACCTTACAGGTTTTTCGATATTGTTAGTAGACATCAACAGAACCAGCTGTCCAAATCATTTTTCAATGCTGCGGAAGCACGAGTTGCTCTAGAGCTCGTGGAAATGCTAATGAAAATTTTGCCGGACAATGCGTTCAAGGGAAGAATCGGGATCATTTCTCCCTACAAAGAGCAAATTCGGACATTGAGGGACACATTTCAAAGGAAGTTTGGGAATTCGATATTCAATGAGATTGATTTCAATACAGTGGACGGATTCCAGGGCCAAGAGAAGGAAATTATCATCATGTCATGTGTACGGGCGAGTGAATCAGGTAGTGTTGGATTTTTGAGTGATGTTAGGCGTATGAATGTGGCGTTGACTCGTGCGAGAACAACGCTTTGGATTCTCGGTAATAGAGCTTCATTGCGAAGAGACCGCATATGGGGAAAGCTCATCGGTGATGCTGAATCTCGATCAGTGATTTCTTCTGCTCCACCAGGATTTTTAAAAAATGTCAAGCCTGAAAGCATAGACCCCAACTTGGATTACACTGGGTCCAATCACTCACTTCCCGTCAACCAATCGATGAAAATCAGCCAAGACTCTATCGATAAAGCGAACCCCGAACAAAGCGAGGCTCAAATCCTCGAAAACCCACAGGCTGATCAATCGCCGGCCGATGACCGCAAGAAATCATCGATGCTGCGCCCAAATTCTGAGAAGTCTGTAATATTTGAAGCGGACCATGTAAGTAAGCCGTTCAGTAAACCGACTACTTCGGAAGCTCACAAGAGAAAGTATGAAGGCCAAACTCCTGTCAACGAGGAGAGAAAACACAAGAAGAAGTCGCAGGTTTATATACATACTCCGCTGCAACACCGAGACCTCTCTGATCAAGAAGGAAATCAACTGAAAGGGAATAACTCCATTTCCAAAGCTCCTGACTCTTACAGACCCGTGCCAAATACCATTGGCAAAACAAATCAATTTCATCATAGCTCTCAGACAGGTGAAACAGATCAAGGTCAAGGAAGTGCGATCAATCGAAATGGCCCACCGCGCGTGAGTAGTAGCGGCGTTTATCGTCTGGATGACCGGCCTTACAACCGGAAGCCTGTTTCCAGTGTATTCATCAAAAAAAGAAAACCGCATAGGCCGACAGGATCTCATAGACCATCGGGACCCAGAGGACCATGAAAGGATCAAAATTTACTCATATCAATTTAGTGGCACCCGGATGTTTTTTCAACCTTGATCCCTTTTTGAATCGAACACCTCGCTTTAAATTGACAAATTCGGCATTTACGGCACATACTGTTATTCTGAGCTGATGAACTACAGAACGTTATTTAAATTCATGGCATAAGATGATTTCCCGTGTGTTTTTTCGAAGCAAAATTCGAACGGTCATAAATCACCCACATTTGCATCGGCCTGTGTATATTCAGAACGCAAAACAGCATCTAGAAATCATACCCCAATTAATTGGTATAAAGAATTGAATATAGACGAAATAATTATCATCTTACTAACACATTTGTATCATACTAGTTAGACACATGATTATTATTGAAAAACCACATTACGATTATAGAATGAATAGAGATGGCGTGGAATCCTGTTTAATAGATGGACAATGATTAGCGAAAATTGATAATATTGTATGTCACTAAATATCGGAAGACATGAAAGATGACACTATATTTGGAGACATACTACAGAAGTCGAAAGAAAACAACAATATTAGGTATAAATGAAAACACGAAAAATCTCCTTGAGGGAGCTTAACCGCATATCGATCGTTGCTTGAGGTAAATGGTACAGCCACTTGGTTTCTAAGCCCTTTGGTTTTAGTCTTCTGTATTCCTATTCAAAATTTTATTATCTTTCATATACTATTTGAAAAATGTGAGTATGAATTGGTTTTCGAGATGGTATCTGCCGTTTTTGTCAGGGAACCGTGTCATTCTGTTAGTAACATTGCTCGCCTAAACTTAGCTGAGAAAACAGATGCAATCCATGCTTGTGCCAGCCAATCCCGCCTTCTCGTCTTTTGCACGCGTTGTGCTATCATCACTTTTATACGGCGTTCTCTCCCTCGGTGAGACGCTAATTAATCATGAGCTTTGACTCGATCCTCTCGAAACATAGGACATTCAACAATTGAGATATTGCTAGATCTTGACAGTTTTCATGCTGTATTTATCGAAAGGTTTTTTCTTGTGAAATCAACTTTCTGATGTCTTTTTTCAATTTTTCAATTAGGAAATTTTTGAGACTCGTCCAGGCGCTTTCAATCTGTTCACAAGTGGCAATTCAATTCCGCCAACTTCTCGATCGATCTCTAGCTTTATTTGTGGGTGAGAAATACATGTCTCGATATTATCTAAGTGTAATACATTCGTTGAGTTCGATTAAACCCCGTGCAGAAATATTGTCAGAGAAATGTCTGGCCGTATCGATATTTTATTCAATCACCGATTATCAGTACCCTCAAGAGAGAGAGAGAGAGAGAGAAAGAGCTGTTGGGACGTATTTTTTTGTTCCAGTTAGCTGATCGAGAGCTGTGGCCACAGTCAAGAGCTCACGCCTGGTCAAAGTTGTACGAAAATCCGTCGTATCTTCCAGATAATGATTTGCAAGCAGGCAATTTCCAACCAACTCCTTTTGCAAATGGATAAATGTTTTAATAAGCAATGCTTCCATCTCCAGCTTGTCCGATGAATCAATGAGTAGTTTTCTGAGAACCTGTTCTTTCGAATCAAGAAATTTACCAAGCTCGTTCCATGCATTTCCTTGCTCGTGAAAATTCTTGGAAGACTTCGCGCTTTGTAATATCAGGTCATTGAGTGCTTGCAACTTCAGAGTCAAATATTCTGATATTGGCCGTGAGTCTAGTTTCTGTTTTACGGAGTCAATTGGATTATTCGTTGTTCGGGGCTGCAGACGGGACAGATTTTGCTTGAAACTCAGAAGAAAAAAGCCAAAGTTGTCTTTGATGGAACTTAACTGGGTACTTCCCTTAATAAACCCCATTTCGTACGCCGATTTATTCTTTATGCATTTAAGCGAATCGTCTTTCGAAGTTATCTCTCGTTCACGTACTTCGGCTTCATGTGTGTCATTGGCCCTGTCACTCTCGGGCTCAGTATTCTGTTCGAAATAAACAGAGGGCTCCTCAAGTGGGTTTGTTTCAGAGACTTTTTCTCGATGAGAATTTGCACACAGATTTGGCACATTCAAATCAACGGACTCGTATTTCAAAAGAGGCATCTGTGTTGGACCTTGTGAAGCATTTTCACCAAAGAGAGAACGAGCGGCTGCATATCCCGATTTTTCTAGATTTCGAAATAAGGTCACATATTTGACTGCTTTGCTCTCGATAACAGACATTGTTTCATTAACCTCCTTATCTAATACTGCACGACTAGATCTGAGCGAGCTTAGACGAGATTCGAGCATCAGAATATTTTTATCAATATCAGAGCGCCTTTCCAAAACACGGCCTAATTTGGCTCCATACGGATTATTCTCGCTTTTAATCCAACAAATCTTCAGAAGTGCTTTATTGCGTTTTTTATCCCAGGCCTGAAACAACAATTGAGTCTGTCGAGCACGCGTCGCCTCATTTGAGTATACCTCCTGAAGCATCAATGCATTTTCGGAAAGAAAAGCATAAAGTTTGCTAATGTCGGCACGTGAATTCGAACAGTCATCCCCTTCACTCAGTAGTTGCGCGTGAAATGAAATGGCAGATTCCATGTCTTTTAGAAGCCTTTCCTGCCGCTCTAGAAGGTACTCAAGGGGCAGACCTTCATGTGGTGTGTTAAATGTCAGAGAGTCGGAGGGGAATACATCGAGCTCATCAAGCAAATTGAGCAACAGATCGTGAAAATTATCTGGTATAGATAACGAGGCTTGAAGTCGAGACTCAATCAATTCATCGTCGAATTCTGTTGACGAATTAACGCCTGAGACTTGGCTCAATTCTGGTATGCGCGACATGTCTGTTCGCGATTGCGAAAGAAAATCCGTTGGATCGAGTCCGTCGTCAGACATTTCCGCTCTATTATGAGTAAGATCATTGTTGGCGACTGATATATTGAGATTGATTGACTCAAAAGCCGCAGATTGCGTACTCATTTGACGCACAAAAATAATTTGAATATTTAGGGTGCCCGACGACCGCACTGTCAAATAAATACAGGCTTCTGCTTACTCTTCTACAGATTAGGAATAATCCATTAAATTATCTGATTCTTCTCCTGCTTGAAGGCCCGTGGCTCGTTATTCGCCATTGATCGCACGGGCAGCTAAGCGGGCTGTGCAATTGGCTTACGAGCGACAACTGCATAAAACAACGCCTGCGGATCGAGATCGGCAAATGCCGAAAGATAAGACGTATGCAGGCTTATGGTAGAGCATTTAATCAGGACAAAAAGACGGATCCTATTTGAGCTTCTCATCCCTCCTTGATTCAAAATGGCATCAATAGAGTTTAATTGTGACATAATCCCTTCATCAAGGTTAGAGGAGGGTCGCTTAGTGACACCCTTGGGATGCTTGGTTACGCCTTTCGACCATCAGAAAGCGCACGTGTCTCATATGAGACCACAAGCATGTTCAACATGTGGTAGTCTTATCAACCCTCATATTCTTTTCGAGCGCTTGAGCAAAACGTGGTGTTGCCCGATGTGTCACAACTTCACCAGCTTTTCGGATGAATTTGTTGTCCCCATGAAGAATGCCCAATTCGAAGAAATTCCGATCGAGATTCGGCCCTCACTCAGCCATACCGTCGATTACGTGATACCTCCAGATATAACTGATGGCGGCGGGTACGAATCAAGTCGAATTACTTTCACCTTCGTTGTCGATTTGTATCAGCAAGCAGACGCTATGCTGTTCAAGGAATTCGAGTGTCTTCGTGATAATCTAGCATCCAATATCTTAAATCTTCCACCCGAATCACAAATTCTTCTTATCACATTCAGTGATACGGTCGAAATACATCGGCCTGGAAAAGGCGAGCCAATACAGATTCCTGATGATTTGTTTTCGGAAGTCTGTGAGAGTTACCAAGAACTCTTCGGTGAGGAGAGAATATCCGATATATTTACAAATCTACTTCTTGGCTCCTCAAAAAAAAATGTTGCGAGGAAATCTGTTCTTGCTTTGCTGTCGGTTCTTTCTTCGCCTGGCATATCCTTGACAAATTACATAAAGGGCTTAAGACCCAAAATTGCAAGACACCCTAAGCCTTCCAGAGCAACAGGTCTAGCCGTGCTTAGCGCAGTCTTCATCTGCAGAGAATTTACGGGGACGACTTCTTTTGGAAAAATAATGCTCTTCATATCGGGGCCTCCGACTCTCAATCCAGGAATGATTGTCTCACCCAGTGAAAACATCAGATCACATCATGATGTATCCAATCTAAAAGCACCACACTTCATGCTGGCATCAAAGTTTTACAAGGCTTTATCTTACATGTGTGTTGGCTACACCTCGAGGGAATCCTATCAAGCTGTATACTCCTTGAATGGAAAAGCTATTGATTTCTCGGTGTCAGGTAGTAGTCCCAAATTTTCATTTGATATCTATTCTGGCTCTTGTGATCAAGTTGGAATTTACGAAATGAAATCATTGTCTCAATCGAGTGGTGGTATTATATTTTGTTCGGACAGTTTTGACTCCCCCCTTTTCGTGAATACCTTCAAGCGAAATGTCGATGAAATGATGAGCGAAAATTTCCTCTGTAAATTGACGGTTATGTCATCTCCGGGAGTGAAGGTGATCGATTTAATCGGGAGCGGTTTGGAACTTCAATCGTCTTATCAAACTACGAAGCTTTCTGCAATGCATCATGAGAAAATCTCAGATATGGTAACAGAATTCGATTCGAGCTTAAAGAAGAGTAACAGGACTAACCTGTGGTTTCTTGGAAATGTTAAGCATGGTGATACATACGCCATATTTTTCG
Organism: Metschnikowia chrysomelidarum; assembly: GCA_030582795.1. Lineage (NCBI taxonomy): Eukaryota > Fungi > Ascomycota > Pichiomycetes > Serinales > Metschnikowiaceae > Metschnikowia > Metschnikowia chrysomelidarum. Next base: position 11,443 of record JAJMGZ010000267.1, on the reverse strand, counting down.
AGTCCGATGCCAAAGAGTTATCTCGTGGCTCTAAGAAAGGGCAATTTCTCAAAGAAGCGTTTTTTCAAATTCAAATTAAGTTCTGGAGCATAGCCAAAAGAACTATGGTTTTGAGGGTGATAACAGTAAAGAAGGCCATGACTGACTCAAACACTTTGTCCAATTCTCGTGCAGCCGACGACGCCTCGTCAATTTCTCAAGATCGTAAGACCAATAATGCTTTGCTTGATAATTTCAATGCAAAGGTGTGGATTACTTTACTTGGTCGTTTACTCATTCATAAAATTGATACGACAATTGGATTTGAATCTTTCGAGGATATTATGGATGCATTCGACAATTCCTTGATAAGACTCCTTCGAAATTTGAGTGGAGTAGAGTATGACTCTGCAAGAGGTGAAAATCCTCACGCATCATTTGTCTCCCGTTATAATTTGGCTCATAATTTGACTCAATTGCCCACACTAGCGCTTGGTTTGCGCCGCGATCCTCACCTTCTACGCATTTTTAATAGCTCTCCTGACGAGACTGCTTATTACCATAATATGTTTTTGAGGTGTAATACATACTTCTCGTGTATTTTCATGTTGCCCATTCTCTACGAATCAATCGACGAAGGATTGGTGGAGGTACCTCTGCATATCGATAGTCTTCGAAACAAAAATGGCCAAACATTTTTTATTTTGGACTGTTTTCATCACCTTGTGATTTTCAATCAATACAATCTCCCAGAGGACAAGCTCCCGCTCCATCATTCCAAGAATGAAGCCAGTGAGGTGGCTAAAGCAAATCCCAGTTTTGAGAAATTGCTCAAGCTCGTGGAGAATTCATTACTTCCCGGAAGGCCCATCAAACCTCGAATCATAGTCACGCAAAACGGGCATTCGCAAGCCCGCTTTATTCTATCAAGATTATCTGCGGACATAATTTCTTCGCGGGAAACACAGTATCAATCTAGCTGGAAAGGCTTCTTTGCATTCTCGAGGAAAGAGAGCCAAAGAATCTCTCCTGATGCGAGCATGAGTGAATTCTATGACGAGCTCATTACTCGGGTGAAGAATCTTGAAATGTGATTCGACGATTGTTCAAATTTTGTGCGACTACCTTCGTTCAAAATTCTTTTCGATTATGCGAATTTCTCATCGCTTCGTTCGCAAACTAAATTTGTTTCTAGTTTCAATTGGCCTTTCGTGCAACCGGATCAAAACTATACCTACACGACTCAAACTCATTGTGCATTAGGTAAAGTACATGGGCCCTCAGACAAATCATTACTTGATCGCGTATACTATGTAGTATCAGAGACAAGTTGTCTTATCAATGCCCGCTTGTGCGAAAAAGAATCCTCGTGCAAATCAAAAATTTGATACCATAGTTGAGATTTATCAAATTCGCCTTAATTAACTTATCAGCACATACCGCGCTACCAATTTTTCAAAGGTAGGATTTTGTCAGCACTCAAGGGACCCACATAAATATGCGGACCAACGTGGAATCAGAACTTCCCCTCACCGAAACCGATGTAACATTTTGTCAGTCAAGCACAGAAGTTAGAAAGACCTAACGCATTCATCATGTGCAAAGTAACCTAACAAAAGACACCATAAATCTTCGTCTGCTGAAGCATGTAGACTAAGAAGCGTGCTTTCATTTCCGTTTATGTAGCATTAACCTTCAAAATGGCACTTTGGGTGGTTCCAAAGTCATAATCCAATATATCTAACGTCGTATACAAACCCATCCGCGAGCCCCAAAATTATAGGATAGTATCATTTCAGAAAATTCATCGATTTAACTTACAAAGGGGCTTCCTCGACAATCTTCCCCCGGGAATTGTCAGATAATCCTCCAGTACTTTGACTGAATCCAATTTCTGGTATCATTCTCGTGCTTATGCTCATTGAATGCACCGTTGCAAACATGACAATACAATGAAGACATAAGCAATAGATTAAAAAAAGCATTCGCGTGACTCTTGTGGCCAAAACTGACCTTGTAACAAAAATGAACATTCGCTCAAATGGCGACAATCTTGAGTTGACTCTCTCCTGTTCTTGTTGCCTAAATTGCTCGATGGGATGTAACTTCGATTCGTAGCTTGCCCGGTAAGGATTTTCCAAGTCTTTCAAGGCAATCCTTGAATTTGGCACGATGCGAGCTGAATCATCTCTTTTTACCACTGGACTGACAGTAATTTGTTTGTCTGCCGCAGCTTTCAAAGACGCCATGTAACGAGTCTTCTCGTATAAATCCTCGTTATCAGCTTGCAACTGTCGATTCTTTCTCTTAAGATCATTCATGGATAATTGTTGCTTTCTCAAATCTTCCTCCAATGCGACATTCTTATCCCTAAATCTATCCCTTTGTTTAGTTACAATTGGCAAGATTGATATATCGTCTGGACCTTGATTCGCGCTGACAGAGCCGTGCCGCCCAGTCGGGCGGGTACCATGCGTTTTAACAGATATAAGGCTCGCCGTGTCATTGAAATTAGAGCCATTTGCGTCGTTCAAGTTACTCAAATCTGTCTCTAGTTTTGCATTTAACAGTTTTGCATTTTCCAAAGCAACGGAAACCACCTTAAGTTCCTCCTGTAAAAAGCGAACTTTCGTCTGGGAATTCTCATGTTCAGATCTGTATTCAGCAAGCTCTCTCGTAAGGGTCTTGTTTCTATCAACCAAAAGAGAGTCTAACTTCTTGTCTTCGCCATTATCCTCTTCTCCGAATTCGATCTGGCGCATGAGAATCAACTCCTGCTTAATTTCTTCGTAGTCGTGCATAGAGTGAAGTCTTTCTTTCAATGCATGAATTTCGTGGAGTTTCAGTTGCATATCTCTGGAACTAGATAAAGACTGCACCTCGCAGTCTTTGCGCAATACCTCTAAATTCTCACGAGCTTGTCTCAAATGTGCAAGGAGGATCGCGTTTTCGCTTTCCGCGTCCAAAACTTTCTTGGTGAATTCTTCTCTAATGGTTTTTTCGGAAGAGTCATTCTTAAAAGCTGTGAGCTCTCCTCGCAAAGTCTCGTTCCTCTTCTCAAGATCGAACACCCGCTTTTTCCAAGTTTCCACGTCTCTTGTCAACAAATTAATTTCCACCAATGTTGATGCTGTAGATGTAGTGGATTGATCTATTTGCTGATTGTGAGAGTGTAGCTGTAGCTCTGCTATCTCTTTTGTGGTTTTGAGCTCTTCGATCGTGGACTTCAAGGCAGACAATTGATGTTGATGTTGCTTTTCTATGTTGAGCCAATTCGATTCTTTCTCGTCAATTATAGCCAGAAATGTATCTTCTTGTTTTTTGAGTCTTAAGGCGATTTGCTCCGCCGCGTTTTGTTCATTGTTTAAAAGCCTTTGCTTCAACAAATCATAATCAGCACGTTTTGTCAAGTCGTCTTTGAGTTTATTATTCTCTTCCATCAAACGTGTATTCTCGAGGTGATCACTAACTGTGTTCAATGAAAGCTGAAGTAAAGGCTTTGGGTCTGGAGCCTCCGCAATAACCCGATAGAACCCAAAAAAATAAGATTCCACTTTTTTTTGCTTATTAGCTAGAGCATCTATCTCGTTTTGATACAATTTCAACAAAGGTTTAAGTTCTGCAAGTTTCTGATCATCTTCGAGCTTCTTAAACTCTTTCGTCTTTTGCGCAAGCGTTCGACGATTTGTGAGTGATTGCTTTTGCTCGCGTCGAAGCTCTATTCCCTGTTCGTCAAGCTTCTTTTGGACGGAGGATAAATCTATTTCCGCCCATGCCTTCACAGCATTTTCGAATGCCGACCTAGGTTTCGCGTCTTGTGAATTTTGAGCGTGTGGCAGACTCATGCGTGCTTTCTTGAGAATATGGGAGTCTCTTGGCCATATTGGGGTGTTCGGTAGAAAAGGTACCCCGCGAAGTAACTGGCGAAACTTCCGTCACGTGACTTTATGCCAAGTACCACTTACGGAAGTGCACCCTTTTGAAGTTGATTTCAACCTTTAGGGAGCTTATATTTTTTTCAGGGGACATAAACTACACAAGTCCACTATGCTTATATCTGATTGACCTGTCATACAATAATTTATTCTCGAAAAGAATTTGGAGATGGAGTCTGCTGTTCGCACTGTGTTGGTTGCGTGACGCTGGATCGCAGTGCTGCTCGAAAGCGGCGCTACATATTGCGCTCGTAAATTTACCACGTAGCTCAAGCGAAGAAAAAATGCATAGAAATGGATCATCATCGACGTACAGAAAAAAAATAACCTGCTAAAACCAAAATCTAGAAACGAAATGTGAAAAAATAACCAAAATTAATATTGGAGAGGGGTGGAGAATAGAATCTATGGACCAATGACTTACTCGTCAGCCTCCTCAGCATCCTCGCCCTTACCCTGGTTCTTTCTCTTGACTCTGCCGGCTCTGCCACCACCGTATGGGGAGTTTGGCGCGAAGTCAATGTGCTTCTGAGAGTCCAATCTAACCATGAAGGATGGAATATTGACGATTTGCTTGCCAACGGCGATATGTCTTTGAGTGATCAAGACTCTGGCGTGGTGAATAGATCTGGCCAATCCCAACTTGAAAACTTGAGTTTGCAATCTTCTCTCCAAGAAATCCTCAGGTCTCAAGGCCAAGACGTAATCCAACTTCATCTTGTCCTCTGGCAAGACACCAACTCTCACCAATCTTCTGATCAAAGCGTTACCCTCGAACAATCTCTTCTCATCCTTGTCATCTCTGGTCAACAACTCACGAGCTGCTCTTCTGATCTTAGACAACTGGAAGTTGATTCTGTAGATTTCTCTCTTGTTCTTCAAACCGAACTCACCGGCCAACTTCAATTCAGCGTCCAAACGAGCAGACTCGTAAGGTTGCTTTGGCACAGAGTAAGTCTTGGAGTAGGTTCTTGGAGCACCTAAGAAAGTTAGTATGAGGTTATTTCAACCAAGGAGAAATATCGAGACCTCTACAAATCAATGATTGATCCACTCGGTGTTCAGTTTACAATAGCACAAGACTAAAGATTGGAGGATTGCCTCTCAACAGACCCAATTCTAGCCTGATGAGTGAAAGCAAGCCCACAAACTTTTATGCTGATTGTAACTGAAGTGTCGGGATTCAGTCACGGCCGGTGCGGCGAATTTCTCGATGTCAGATTCAAACATGCATCTAGTGATCCGCTATTTCTCGAGGGGTCCCGAAACCCCAAGACAGATTGTCTTTTTTGGAAACATACGAGGCATTTTCACAGTTTATGAAGAAAAAAAGATGGGCGAAGGTATTGCGATCAGTCCCCTTTTATGTTTGCAAAACCGGTGAAAAATTTTCGCGCGAAGGTCGTGCAAATAACAACGCACTTTGCAAACCGAACTTCCTGTAGATTGAAGCATCTCATCGCGGTGCGTCTGCTGTGTGTGGACAAAAGATGCACGGAGCTGTCGCCAAGCTTGAGAAATTTCGGCATGAGTAATTGCAGTGGTTGTGGCGATTACCAGGAACATGAAATTCGTCGCTCTTGTCTCTGGAGGGAAGGATTTATTCTTCAATATTTTCCAATGTATGAAGAATGGCCATACTCTTCATGCTTTGGCTAACTTGCATCCCATGGACACATCAGTTAATGAACTCGATTCCTTCATGTTCCAAACGGTCGGGCATGACATCATTGATTATTATCGTCTGTGTCTTGGGAATGATATTCCTTTGTATAGACGTGCAATTAAAGGAAAATCTTCGAATGTTTCTCTTGAATATGAAGTTACTAGTGGTGATGAGATTGAAGATTTGTATGACTTGCTAAAAGAAGTCAAAGAACGGCATCCAGAGATCGAGGGTGTCTCATGCGGTGCGATCCTCTCTCATTACCAGCGTACCAGGGTGGAAAATGTATGCGATAGACTCAATTTAACAAGCTTGGCATACCTTTGGCAAAGCGATCAGTCTAAATTAATGTTAGACATGGATCTGCTGGGTATAGAAGCAATTTTGGTTAAAGTGGCCGCCATTGGTCTTACCGAGAGGCACCTTGGAAAGCTGTTGGCCGAAGTTTATCCGGTATTGGAAAAACTCAATACTATTTATGATGTTCACGTCTGTGGAGAAGGTGGAGAATTCGAAACATTGGTGCTTGATGCCCCGTTTTTTGTGAAACGCTTGCGCGTGATTAGTCGGAAAGTCTTCAAACTTCAACTGGATGTATCGTATCTCTCCGTGAATGTTGAAATTGTCGATAAACCGAATGAGCAATCTCCAGACGGAGCATTTAAATTTCCTCCCCTCTTGGTTGATGGATTTGACCAGCTCGCAATCGAGACAAATAAGTTAAGTAAACATGTTTTGCAGCAAAATCCTCAACTTTCAGGACGTGACTTTCCAATTGAACCTCGCGTCGTTTTTCTTGAGTCAAGATTCTACATGAGTAACTTTTCGAGCAAGCTCTTCACAGTGGAGGAACAAACCAAAGATGTCTTGCTCCAGATGAAGTCCGTGTTAGTCAAAATTGAGAGCTCATTATCACAGATACAACATATGACAGTTTACGTCAAGAATATGACAGATTTTTCAAGGTTAAACGCGGTTTACGAGGTCTTTTTTAAAGACGTATATTTACCACCTTCCAGGGTTTGCGTGGAGACAAGACTTCCCGATTCATGTCTTTTATTGGTGTCGTGCGTAGGCTCTAGATTCGAGGCTCCCAAATCTGGTGTTCATATACGATCCAGATCATATTGGGCGCCGCAAAATATCGGACCCTATTCGCAGGCAATTGTCGACACGAGGAATACTTTCAAAATAGCTACTTTGTCTGGGCAGATTCCATTGATTCCTCGTTCCATGAGTATCGATGCTTCGCTCACCATTCATACTCAAACTGTTCTTTCACTACAGCATATATACAGGGTCAAGTCACTCATAAAGGTTGGTCAGATTGGTGTCTTCATATGCTACATCACAAATTATGCGTCGCCTATTTCGGTCGCTAATATCTGGAAGAGTTACGTGTCAAATATTGAAAACGACCATGAATTATGTGATCGCTTACTAATAGTTCAAGTAACGTCGTTGCCACGTGGTGCAATGATCGAATGGGCAGGAATATCACACGAGAAGTCTGGAGAATTATACGCTGGAGAAAATTGTGAAGATGCTTTATCGACTCTCGTGTATCAAACAAATATCAAAACGCCATTTAAGGTGACGACAGTGAACTTGGGTGTTTCAATTCTTCGAAAGTTCGTGGGAGACGACTTCAATCATTTAAAAGAATTTTTACGCGACCGTTCATTACAGAAATGTATGGTGAATGTTTATACAGATCTCGATAGTATCCGAGACCTTCTGGGATTGGATCTATCTGCGGAGTGGACACCAGTCGTTAATGTATTTGACAATGACGGCTCGAAGCATGCCTACGGTGTGGTGTGGCTCAGCGAATTTTCTGCGGACCAACGTTAAAGGTCTCATTAGATCTCAATAAGGTTTTTGACGTATAGTATGGAGATAATCGACACATGTCTGTGAGCAAGGCCAATCTACGGTTCCTTTATTGTGTATGTATTTTCGAGAAGTGCAGCGTTTTGCCAATCGTTTTTGACAAAAATTATTATCCAACATCTCTAAACAAGCATCAAGGACATGCCATACTCTTGATCAAACTTTTTTGCAGATAAATGATAAGTTCACGGTCTCAGGGTTTGCATAACAAAATTTCTTGTCCCGAAAGAGTTGAAATGAAACATAGAATACCATTTGAGTAGAGCGGTACTCAAACGTTTTTTACACAGAAATAGATTGAAACCTTTGACTTTTTCGAAAATTCCTGTATTTCTCTTTGTTTTTAAGGGACTATCTGCTGCAGGGCCACGCTATTGCAAAAGTAAATTTTCTGGGATCTCTCGATTACATTCTCAATTGTATATACTTCATAAACAATTGTGGAGGGGATTCAGGAAAAAAGTCTTTTTTTGGCCAAAAAAAATCTTGCGGAAGCGATCATTGATGATTTTGTAAAATTTTCTCATTGTCCTCACTTTGCTGCTGTGCTCGCTTCTGCTGCGTCGTGTCTGGGGCATCGCTCAGCCTGCGGGTGACAATTAAATATGCTAATCGCAAACCAAAAGTAGTACCATGCTCCGACGATTAATCCAGCCATTAATACAAAACATTCGCCCGCAAGTTTCACTGCAACGAACTGTGTTTATTTTGAGCTCTCAAAGAAGGCAAAAGCCGAGGGTTACACGGAAGAAGCATCCACAAAGGACTGAGGTGGGTGACGAAAAAAAACTTGACAACAAACACGCTGACTATTCCAGAAATATCAATGAACTTCAAGAACTCAAGCATAGCCTTCTGAAGCATGCGAAGTACAGGCAAAGGGTAGAGCTGGACCAGTTGAAGTCTGAATTCGAGATCAATGATTCTAGTAATCAGCGAGCAGTCAAGAATACCTCGATGTCCAGTACAGAACATCACCAAGCTTCTTCCAATCTCTCGGTTGAATTCGATCCAAGTCTAAGCTCTTTATTTACGCCAGCAGTTGATATTCCGCTTGCTTTTCACGCAAAGTTAGGTCCTGCTGTTAAGTATTTATGCACTAAGGAACATCAGAATTGGCCGGTGGCGTTAAAGCAAATTGAGGTATCGGGCGGATTCCTGGGTATTGCAGAGGTTGATATAAGAAAGCTTGTATACCTCATTCCAAGAGAGCAGCTCATCCTTGTTTTTCCGCGCATAAAGCAATTATTAAAAGAGGCAGGTGTGCCATTATCTCCGAAGGTTGTTAATGCATATCTCAAGGGATTGATTATGGGCGGGAGCATAAGCGATGACAATTTGAGGATTGTGGAATTCAATGTTCAGCAACTAAGACTCTCTGCCAAAAAATACGACCTCTCTCGTGAAACCTATGAAATTTTAATTGAAGCATATGGGAAGTGCAGACAGATCCACAAGATGGAAAAAACTATCCGAGAGATGCAAGCCGCGGGACTTAAGCCGTCTGCAAATATTTATAGCATTGTCTTAAACACGTGCGTTTATAAGAGCAGGGACCACAAGCAGGCAGTACAGTTGTTTGATCTGATGAAATTTTTGGGAGGAAACATGGCCCCCGGAGAAATTCAATACCAGGACATCATCGTTTCATACATAAATAACAATGATGTCGAAAAAGCATTGGATCTTTACGAAGAAATGTTAGCTAATGATATCCCAATCAATCAAAAAATTCTTGTTGCTTTGGCCAAGGGTTGCGCTACAAGAAAACGGCTTAGAATCGCAGCATGGAATTTCATTTTTGAAATCTATCAGCGAGGATGGCAACCCACAGTTCCAACAGTAGAATACATGGTGTATTTGGCTGCAAAAGATGGAGATCTTCTGTTGGCCCGAGCAATGTATCAACAATTGAGTTTACTGGGAACATCGTCGCCAAGGTCCTTCGGGTTTCTCATGTTAGCATATGTCTGCAACGCGCAGTCGCAGAACACCAAAAATTACTCAATTCCATCTATTGCTGCACATGAATCGGGCAGAAATTTTCGTCGTAATATCCTTGACAAGATAGATTATCGGCCTTCATCAAACTCTTCGGAATTTACGATTCCTTTTCTCCCAAAAAAAAGTCTCACAACCAGTCAGGAACTTTTATTGGAATCGAATGCTCTAGTGAGACACGCGGCTCAAGTGGCCCCTCTCTACTTGACCCAAGAAAGTGTGAAGCTCTTTATACAAATTGCAGCCAAGGTAGGATCAATGAAAGACTTTCTCTTTCGTTATGAAACTTACACAAAATTTGATGTCTCTGTGCCTGTGACTCGCTTGGAAGCAAATACTGATGCCGAAAATGTGGGTGAAGTTTATGTCGAATTCCAAGATTCAAGAGTGCGTGATCGGTCTGATTTAGACACAACGAGCTCAAATGAGCCCTGTCTTTCACCGAATGATGATTTTCCGCATGCTGTATTCCCAAGGTCAACAACTATTTATGCAATTGCCCTTGAAGCAGCCACAAGACACAAAAGCTATTCATTTGCACAGTCTATTTGGCAGGAAAGAGGAGATTATAGAAAATCTGACTGTTTTCGACGTTTGAGTCCGCAGAAACGAAAAGAGTCTGATTTTGAGTTTGCGGCTGCCATGGTGAATTGTCTCACTAATATGAACTTACTTGATGATGCTTTGGCCATTCTCGTAAGCACGGAGTATCAATTTAAATGGACCTGGAGAGAGCTTAAACAATTACACATAAATGCTGTACACATTGGTAATGACAAAGTCGCTCAAACTGTTCGCGGCATTGCTAGTCGGGCGCAAGAAAAATATGAGGGCAAAATCAGCAAAAAGAAATTTAGTCAATTCGTATCTCAGAGAGGATATTAGCATGTATATAGAAATTCGCATTCGAGCGCATTCGCATTTGGTTTGGTGGGCCAATGTTCAGCTCGACTTATTGGCAAATTTCAATAAAAAAGTCCCATAAACATCGGGAAACACTTCATTTTTGGCAAGGGATGCAACGCGTAGCCTTGGAAAGAGCTTCCCTCTTAATAAATTTTGATCGATCAATGTGGCAAGACAATTTTCGATTACATAATCATGCAACTGTGACCGAGACTGCTCTTTCAAATTTGGTTCACTCGGCTGTGAATCAAGCGTCATAACGGAATTAAGATCAAGGCCATTCAAGGAAAATGAGAGGCTGACCTTTATTGCGTCATATTCGAGCCGCATGCTTTTACCCTGGGCAATCCAAACTGACCTGACAAGATTTCTAAGAGCAATCAAAAAAATTCTGGAACCGAAAATAAACGAAAGATTATTCTGCTTCAAAAATGCCATATTTTCCTTGTTGCTCAAGAGGAAATGTATGTCTGAAAGATTTCCGAATTTTATTGAAGTTGCCAAACTTGCGTATAGAAAAAAAAACTTCGGGCAATTCGACGGCTTCGAATAAAAACGCCTGGAGAATTCGGAAAGTTTTGGTTGTTTTCCCAATAGAATACTCACTGGGAGAAAATCCCGAAGTAATCTCGTTACATTTGAGTCATCAACTGAATAGTTAACAGGTATGTTGTCTAGACACCACTGCATATTTTGAAATGCGCCAACAAATTCGTACTTTGCCAATAGAAACTTGGCTGAAAAATACCTGTATTGTAGTTGTTGGTTGCGAGAATAGGACTCAAACCTAAGATTGGCGCTTTGTATATTTGAAAACACGTTTTGGCAAAGAAGAGGACTTGATAGGAGAAAGTATGTTCGGCATAATTCGATTCCTATCAGCAACAAAATTGTTCTTTTAGACATGTAGGTACTATCATCTGCACCTAGCGAGGATCTTATGTTGTTGAAAACTTTTAAAAGTATCGATGCTAAGTAATTTAACCTCACTTTGCAATTCTGCTCTTTCGACGCCATCTTTGAGTCCAATTGCTTTGCCATTGGAAGAATTTGCTTCAAATTG